>CM051026.1:41273338-41343338 GCA_027627225.1 Congeria kusceri
TCTAGTGTTGGCTGATCTTTTCTTTTAATGGCGATGATGGCGATGATGGCGATGATGATGATGATGATGCTAATGCCGATGATGAATATGATGATGAATATGATGATGATGATGATGACGACGATGACGATGATGTTGTTCATGTCGTTGATAATGATGATGATTGTAGTGGTGTTTATGATGATAATGGCGATGATGATGATGATGATGATGGTGTTGGTGTTGGTGGTGTTGATCATGTGATGATGATACTTGCGATGCCGTTACTAATACTGATGGTGATGATGATGATCATGATGATGATCATGACGATATTAATGACGTTGATATAGCTTCTACTGCTGCTGCTGCTGATGATGATGATAGAGAAGAAGGGGAAGAGGAAGAAGAAGAAGAAGATGATGATGTTGACAATCATGATGATCATGATGTTGATAATCATGATGATTACGATAATGATGATGACGATGATTGCGAAATTGTTACTGATGATAATAGTGCTGGTGATCATCATGATGAAGGTCATGACGTTACTAATGATGATGACACTGCTGCTGATGATGATTATAATGATTGTAATGCAGGAACGACGCATAAGTTATGATATTTTTTACCACCATACTTATTGTCAACCATTTTGGAGCAACTTACGACTTTATTTGTATGACGTCAGAAAACACAAACGTGTAACTTTTAAGCTTATTGTCCAAAAAGCATAAACGATCGAATATTTATTTCATTGTTGGTCATAGAAAACTATATTTTACTCGTGGCTACGCCGAAATCAACACATATTATATATTTTTTTTTTTATTGATATCCCTCATGGTTGTAACATATGATGCCGGGTTTTAACATTTTATGAATCTGCTTTAGCATATGATGTCAATTTTGTAACAAATGATGCCACTTTTTTTTTTTAATTTCGTTATATACAAAACCTATTCTTAACATATAATGCCGGTTGTAACATATGACGCCTTGACAAGCGTGTCAACTACAACGCTAGGCGGGCAGCTTTTACTCATTGTGCTTCACCGCTTTTTTTATACAGATACATACTACATTTCCATACTCAAATACAGAGCATCGGATAATTACAGTAACCATCATGTTTAATGAAATTATATTTATTTCAGGCATTTTGTTGTCAAAATATACCTACTATTTATAGTTTACAGTGCAGGAAGGCATAAGAACCATTAATTGCCTATGATATTTATATTGTAATCCATTCTTTCAGTTTATCTATCCAATATGGAGTTGACCAGATTCAATTGCCATACAAAATATCGAAATTATGCATGACAGGGATCTAAATGCTAAATTATAACAATATCATGTCACAATAGTATATTATTTGCTTTTAAAATGTTATTGAAAATGGGAAAACATAAAAACAGCAATACTAGCTCGCCCTCTACATTTGCAAATTCGTCTCTGCAATGATTTTGCATTTCAATGTGTGCCCTACACGTTACTATCTGAACAGCACAAAATAAATCTGCAAGGCTGTACATTCATTATTTTGTAACAATACAACAAACAACATATTTCTTACATTAACATCAATATTACCGAACAATAATCCATATTCTCCATGTTTATGAACAATTATTTATAACAGTATGTGACATGGTATTGCACAATCCCATTAACTTTGACGTTTATATTGTATTTTATTCTTCTGAGTCCGCGGAATGTGTACTTGTTCCTTATACAAGACAATGTGCCACACAAAAGGTATCAATGTTTTAGAAGACAAGTATGTAGCAGGGCACACACATACAGGGTTAAAGTAAGCAATGGTTATGATGAAAACAATTATATTTGTCAACCACTATATCGTTGTAAAGACGACACTAAGCATTAGCTTTAAATGTTTTAAAAGAAATTTTGTAATTGCCAAGAATTTCGGACCTGACTGAACACTATAAACATATTTTATTATTATGGCTTTACTAATATATGAGTTGCAGATGTTTATCATTTGTAATATTATTTAATATATTGCATATTAAAAGATACATAAACACAATCAGGGTTGGCTTACTGACCGGTCGATTGAGTATCGACCGGGCCGGATGTCAGTGGTCAGTGGTCAATACTGGTCAATAATGGTCGTTTGAATTGTGATCACTCAAAAATGAATATAATACATATATAAATCACTTTTCAAGATGCAGGATGAAAATTGCAAGTATGAAATTATACAAACTATTTTTTTTCTATTGAATACATTCTGAAATATTAGTGTTATATATCTGCAACATATTGACATTTTTAGAACAATTTGAAAACACTGACAGATTTGCCAAATCTAGAAAAGCAGTTCAATGGTCATGAAAATAGCATGAAACGTATTATAATTGTTGAAAGAAAATTTACTGAACATGTTAAATTGATCATTTATGACCAGTATTGAAAATTTATATTTGTAGCACAACAAGGTTACAGAATCAAACTTTAACAAGGTTATCAGTCAAACTGATGATGCTCCCCAATGCGTTTGTTAAGCAATATGCATGCAATAAAATATATAAACATGTAGTAAAATGACTTAAAGTCATTTGAACTGCATGACCAAATCTGACATCAAAACTGCATGTTAGCATACCATACCAATAAAGTAAACACAAAACAAAATAAATAAAAGTGATGGATCATTTTAGTAATATGGTTATTTTGTCCTAGTTATTTAATTTTTCATCAAGTATCATTGAATGTCATATAGTTGGCCCAGAGAAATAGACCTGGCATAATTGAAATCTTCAAATTCCCATTGCTCAAAGATGAATCATTGATGCTAAAAATTCTGGTAATAAGCACAACTCCTCTTAGTAATGTAGCTACTCATAAAGTTTCATTGAAAATATGGCTAGTAGTTGCTGAGAAATATCCCGGACAAGAATTGTGCACTATATACTAATTTCTGAAATCTTCAAAGTCTTATTTTTCCAAGAAAGATCTTTAAAACGGAACTTCCTGGTTATATGCACATCCCTTATTGGTAATGAAGCTTCCCATACAGTTTCGTTGAATTTTGGCCTCTAGTTGCTGAGAAATTGCCGGGTGCAAGAAAGTCAGGTATTGTGCACTATCTACTAATTTCAGAAGCATCCAAAGTCCTTTTAACTCACTCTGAGAAACATAATTGAAGCGGAACCACCTGGCAATATGCACACCTCCTCTTCGTAATGAAGCTTCTCATAAGGTTTTATTGAATTTCGACGAGTAGTTGCTGGGAAATAGCCCAGACAAGAAAGTGGGATGGAAGGATGGATGTACGGAAGGACGGACAGACGGACGGTATGACATAGCAGCTACTATATGCTCCCCCGAAATTTTTTGGGGAGGTTAAATACAGTGTGTAAGAAAATGTTCGGACAAAGGTTCAACGACCACTAATGACCACTTTGGAAGAATTGGCATATTCAGACTTTCGCTTCCCGTTTAATTCCATTTTATTTTCAAATAAGGTGTACAATGATACGTTGTTTTGGTTTAACAAGAACAAGGTTTTAGTATAAAATTACAGATGTTTTAATAATCTTTAAAACGGCTCATTTGATCTTAATGGAGACTATTGACCACTTTGGGAATATTGAGAATAATAAACTGGATTATTCAGATTGTCAACGCATGTTTCAGGTCATTTTAATACCAGATTAAGTGAAAAGTAACGGTTGCCGAACGTTGCTCAAACTTCTTGCTTACCATGTCAGTTAGAGTAAATCGTCCGGCGCCTGCTTGAGTGTGTGACCACGCCAGGCAAAATATATAAATCGCGCGGCGCCTTTTAGTTCAACATATTTCCGATGCTTTACCGATCGTTAAAATCGGACGGCGCCCGTTCGATTTGTGACTTGGCATAATGTATGTTGCAGTTGTTGCGGCGACCCTGCGATCGAGAAATTATGCAAGGGTGCCGTAAGGTCGCAGCAACACGGTTGTGACCGATGCTTATTTACCATTATGATAATTATACCGTACTGATAAAATAAAATCAAACATATATATTTTATTTAATTATATAATGAGTTTTTATTAGTGAACAAACATCGTAACTGCATGCAGTAACAATACTGTTATACGACATTATATTAATCGAAATATATGGCTAGAAATTATTTATGACAATGCCATCTTTATTTGATATAATTATCGTCGACATATTTTTTTGAATTAACAACACATCTAGCAAAGCATTTAAATGCATGTGCAAGTTTCAGAAAGAAATGCACTAGTAGCTTGCCGTAAAGGAATCGATTTCTGTACCCGATGCATTCATTGCCTTCTACGCATTATGTTCTGTCCTGCTCTCTTCACCTTAAATATTTTTCTTTGAAGGAACCGAGGAGTACTCGTATTTATTTACAGAAAATAATATAAAATTGAATCAATTGGACATATGCCGTATTTTAATAATATGAAAATAGAGGCTACCTAGTTTACGAGCAAAAGCATCTAAATAGTATTTAAAAAAAAAAAAAACCCCAAAAAACAACAACATTTGTTGCGTGGAATTGTAGATCTCTGTGAATTTTATTGTTATTCACCGCAATATGAGATGCGAGGGTGTCAACCACTGCGCTAGCCGGACAGCTGTCACTTAATTTGTTTCACCGCTTATTAATAAGCATATATATATATCAGATCTACATACTCAGGTGGAGAGCATATTAAAATTGGATGGATGACAGGATTCAATTGACATAAAAAGTTCGAAATGATGCTGGACAGGGATTTCAATGCTAAATTATAACAAGACAATGTCACATGTATTTTTTGCTATTTGAAATGAGCCTAGATGTTAAAATAGGAAAAAGAGAAGAAAGACAACAATAGAAGTTTGTCGTCTTTACCTGCAAGTTCATCTCAGTTTTGCAAACATCTTTAATGTTTCCACAAAATGTTACCGTCTGAATATTAGAAACACAAATAAAATCATCGTTGTTTTATTTTAAACAAGACAACAAACACAACAAGAATCTTGCATCAACATCAATACCGAACAAAAATCCATTTTCTAATTGTTCATGAACAAACCATTCATAACAGTATTTGACATGGTCTTGCGAAATGCAACTACATGTAACTGTGAAAAGTATATTGTACTGTGCAATATAATGAATGTACACTTTATGCATAGTTTTGTAGTTTTGTTCTTCTGAGCCAGTGTATTCTTTAAGCCAAATACTTACTTTATCCATACTCAAGAAGTGTGCCACACACAAAAATGTGTCAGCGTTTTGGCAGATAAAATTATGTAGATAGACACAGACATAAAGGATTAAAGTAAGCAGACGTTATGATGAAAGCAAAAACAATTATATTTATCAACCACTATAGTATTGTTATGACAACAATAAGCATTTGCTTTGTTGCTGCTGTTATTTTCTAAATATATCGATCAAAAAAACAAAACAAATTGCATTTGTTTCTCAAAAATATTTAAAAAAATAACAATAGCAACAGAATCATAAACAAAAAAGAAACAAATAAATAAATAATAATAATTTATGTATTGATTTATTTAAAATATCTACATTTTACATTTCTCATTATTGTATTCTCGTGTTGTGTGTTTGTTGATCGATACGTGATGATTGTTAAATACTTGTATAAACTTACCCGAACTGAAAATATTATTATAAAATCCATATCTTTTCAAGCTTTACTAGGTTGCCACAACGGACGTTCTAACTGGGTTTCAAATGTCAAAAAGCTGTTACACACTTAAGGTTTGTCTTACGTGTTTAAAAATCCCAGCTCTGTCGATGTTAATACATATAAACAAGAGTGGTTTAGATTTGTTGTTAATAGTTCTGTTTTAGATATTATCGTGTATTTAAGTCTTTTTTTTTTAATTATGAATACTATTTAGATTTGCTACCTAAAAAACTAAGACAGTATGTCACAAAGCTTAGAACTTCGGCTCTGCCACTGAGAATTCAAACTGGAAGATATGCTGGTCAGAATATCCCAAGAAACGAACGCTATTGTCTTTGTTGCAATGAATTAGATGTGGAAGATGAGTTTACTTTGTCTGTAAATGTTCTTCATTCTCTGTTCTAAGGCGAAACTATTTAAAGCAATGCTATTACAAAGATCTTCTGTTTACAAATTCCACCAATAGTTAAATACAACTAATAGATGCAATATTATTAAGTTAGCCAAATTTGTAAAAGAAGCACTAATTATAAGAAATAATTGTCTTAATGTTGTGACCTATAAGTAGTTATCCTCCTTAGAAATTACGAATGTGCAGAATACTTCTTTATATTAAGCTTTTACCAAAATATATATGTGTGCATGACTGTTAATTTGATTGTATTTTTTATTATTGTATTCATTATAATGTGACCAAATGTATGTTTGTAAAACAATTAAGACGATGTACACTGTACAAGTCTTAATAAGTATTTGTCTTGTCTTGTCTTGTCTTGTTGTGCATCATATCACTTGTTATGAAATAAAATTTACAAACATATTTTTTTCGTGTTGTTTGTGCTAAAATTGAAACTCTGAAAACAGCTATAAATGGAGCCGTTTTGACCACATGTATTAATAACTGGATCGTTTTTTACCAGTCTAGGCCGTTTTATCTTTAGCCCGTTTAAATTTGCTTTCCATCAGTGCATTTTAGCTTCTACTTCCTTAAAATGCATAACTTATTTCCACTCAGACATCAGTAAAAACAACAGCAAGAACTTGTATAAGTTAAAAAGATCATATTAACAGGTTAATTGCATTTTTTATTTTTCTACAAGTTTGACAGTGTTTTGCGACCGTAGCGTTCAGACCGTATTAGTCCCTGACGGACATGTTCTTTTGTCGAAATCGCCAGTGCTTTCTGTCTTTCTTACGGGTGATAACAATCAAGAGTAATTAGTTTTCTTAGACGTAGCATAACATATCTTTTTAATTTTACATTTGGTAAGCTCTTTTCCAAAGAGACAAGAACTAAAGACAACTTCTTATCGATGCGAGAAAATGTGAATTTGATTTAGTGTTTTCTGACCTCAGTGACGTCAGTCAATATTATACGCCCTGGTAGACTGGTTGTGTTTGATAGAACTTATTGGCGAATTTGTTATTATTATTGGCAAACCGGTCCTTTGCTTTTAAGGGGAAAAGTGCGATAAAACCTGTTGTGTGGAAATATTGAGGATAATACGGAACAAATCAGGTGATAATATGTAAAGTTTACGTACTTATGTATACAAATAAACATTGACATGTGTCGATCCGTTGTTTTACTGAAATTCAAAATTAAAACAGAAGGTCGCGAAAACCGGTGTCACGGGGTCAGGCAGAAATTATTTGGGTTGCACAGGTATATCGAAAACTTGATACGTATAAGCGGTCAACGCCCGCCGCTTTGCGTGTGAGATCATGTTGTGCTGCTTCATTGGTATTGATGAATAAGAAGTAAGTTTGTATTCAATTTTATATAGTACTTAAAATAATAACCTATATACGATATGTGTCTGTCACATTATTTGTTTTATTCTAGTCGCATGAAAATCATAACGGCTAAGGTCAATTTGTCATAATTGCATCGTGATTACCACAACGTACCTAGCTACATAAGCAGGGAAAGTTTAAACAGAGTTTTTTCCGATTGGTATATAATTGATGATTTTTAGCTCGACTTTTCGTCAAAAAAATGTCCACATATTGTCGTCGCTATGTCCTCTGTGTCTGCATCATTTAAATTGACTTCTTGTAATTAGCGTCATAAATTAGAAAAAATATTGGAGATTGGAGATTGGATATTCGAATCTCCAATATACATGTAGAAGAGTATATTGGAGATTCGAATATTCAATATACATGCTCAGAGGTAGATAGGAGATTCGAATTATAACATACAAAATAGTCATTAGTAGAGAAAGTCAAGCCTATAATGCAAACCAGAAACAGCATAGTCGCTAGGAATACTATTGATATGCAATTTCGAATCTCCAATGTACCTGAAAAATGTATATTGGACATTCGTATCTTAATGTACATGTAGAAAGGTATATTGGATATTCTAATTACTACATTTGAATTGACCACTAACAAACACAACTAGGTACCTATGGGCTCGGGCGAATTGTAAGTTTTAAGTGAAACTGGCCAGGCTTTTTCTCAAGAATGTTCATTTCGCGAAGCCGACAAATGTCACAATTCCGCAACCTGCAGGTATATCGGACATTAAGAGTGTTCTATTGGAATATCCAGTCTTCAATTGTCCCCAAAATGTATATTGAAGTTTGACAATTGTTTATTCGAAATCGTATATTTAGGTTAGCATGTTCAATGTCTGATCCATGACCGTGTCTCTGCAATTGTCAGATTTATCTGAGGTTACCAAGCGAACATTGGGGATCGGACTTGCGCTGACCCTTTCAAACGACACCTCGTTCAGCTCGATCATAGCTCAGGGGCGAAGATACGGGCCCGAGAAGTTCTTCCCCAGGCCTGGACGCGAGCAAACTAATGGCTTGCAAAAATTGCCCGGTAACAACGGTCGGCATTTGCACGCAGTGTGTTCGAGTTAATGACAGTGGAATATTCGAATCTCCAATCTGCAATATCCAAAAATGGTGTAGATTGGGATTCAAAATTGTTTTTTCGAATATCAAACATCCGAGCAACATGCACATTGGAGATTCAGAATTGTAAATTGAAATATCAAATCTCCAAATTCCAAAAAATATATATTGGAGAATCAAAATTGTTTATTCAAAATCATATATTTAGGGGAACAAATTCAATGTCTGATCCACGACCGTGTCTCTGCAACCGTGTCTCTTCAACCGCCGGACTGATCTAAGGCTACCAAGCGAACATTTGGGATCGGACTTGCGAAGACCTTTCTAACGACACCTGGTTAAGCCAGACCGTACCACGATTGGCGAAAATACGGGCTCGAGAAGTTCTTCACCGGGCCTGGACGCCAGCAAACTAATAGCTTTTAAAAAGCCCGGCTGGCATTTGCCGGAAGAGTGTTCGAGATAATGACAGTGGTATATTCCAATCTCCAATCTCCAATATCCATCAATGATGTAAATCTAAGATTCGAAATTATTATTTCGATTTTCAAATATCTAATATGCATTGAAAATGTATACTGGAAATTCAAAATTGTAAATGTCAATGTCCAATCTGCAATATCCCCCCCCAAAATATATATATTGGAGATTCAAACTTGTTTATCAAAAATCGTATATTTAGAATAAAAAAGTCAATGTCTGATCCAGGACCGTGTCTCCCCAAACGTCTGACGGAACTAAGGCTACCAAGCGAACATTGGGGATCGGGCTGGCGCTGACCTTTCAAACGTCACTTTGTTCAGTCCGATCACAGCCCGCGCGGCGGAGATACGGGCCCAACAATTAACACTTTGTCGTTTTTTATGCACAGTGGATCATCTCCACAGCGGGACTTACAACCCCCAATGGCGATACAATACCAGTAACACATTGCCGTGTTTGCACATTACTGTTTACCTCTTCGTCCCCAGTACGTACGAGTAGTCTCCCTTAGACCACTGCCAGACCACGATCACATTCATGACGTGAAAGCATCCATCTCCACAGCGGGGCTGACATCCCCCAGTGTACTCCCGCAGTACCGTCCCCGAGAGTTCGGCTGGCTGCGAGAGGCCTAGCGCGAACGACGGACAGTGGTAGCGATGTTCTACCAGTAACACGTTTTTATGCATTATAATGCATCTCTTCAGCGGGACTGAAACCGCCCCACACTGGCGCTGATCTTTCAAACGGCACCTCGATCAGCCCTATCGTAGCCCGCGCGGCGGAAATACGTGTCCAAGACTTTCTTCCACGGGTCTGGACGCGAGCAATAAATGGCTTGCAAAAAGTCATGGTAATTCCGACCGACACTTTGCTTGGCACTGTTCAAGTAAACGCCAATGGTATATTGGAATCTCCAATATCAAATATCCCCAAAAATGTAGATTGGAGTTTCAGAACTGGAAATTCAAATGTCCAATCTCCAATTTCCAACAAAATGTAGATTAGAGAATCAAAATCGGAAATTCGAATGTCCAATATCCAATATACAAAACAAATGTAGATTGGAGATTCAGAACTGAAAACTCAAATGTCCAATCTCCAATATCCCCCAAAAATGTAGATTGGAGAATCAGAATCGGAAATTCGAATGTCCAATATCCAATATTCAAAACATATGTAGATTGGAGATTCGGAATTGTAAATTTAAATTTCCAATTTCTCTTGTCCAAAAAAATGCATAAAGTAAAAGTTATGTTAAGCGTTTGTTTATTATAGTGTCAACCCTCGCGATTGTGTGCCAGCCAGTTTTGACTTATGAGATACCTTCACTGATGAACATCTTTACTCACGATTCCTATTTTATATGGCGGGCGCTCGGCAGAAATGGAATCTGTACCCCTTGATTTAACTAGCTGCTGGGTAGGCAACCGGACACATCAGAACTCGCCCTGTGTAGAACTCGAACCTTCGTGCTTCCGCTCCGTAGGCGAATGCTCTAACACTAGACTACGGAGACGGTGCAGATGTATATTGCAGAATCAGAATTACTTATTCAAAGAATGACGTTCGGCTTGGAGATGGCGATTTACTACCAGTAACACTTCATCGTTTTTTAAACATAGTAGATCATCTCCTCAGCGGGACTGACACCCGCCAGTGGCGATACACTACCAGCAACTCGTAGCCGTTTTTGCATATAACAGTTTACCTCATCAGCGGGACCGACACCCTGGGTATCCGGTACGTACGAGAAGTCTCCCTTATACCACTGCCAGACCACGATAACATTCATAACGTTAGTGAATCCATCTACACTGCGGGGCTGAAACCCCCGTTCCCCCCCACCAGTGTCCTCCCACAGCCCCATCCCAGAAAGTTCGGCTGGCTGCGAGAGGCTTAGCGCGAACGACGGACAGTGGTGGCGACCTGCTACCAGTAACACTTAGCCTTTTTTATGCATTGTAGTCTATCTCTTTAGTGGGACTGTCAACGCACCACACTGGCGCTGACCTTTCAAACGGCACCTCGTTTAGACCGATAGTAGCCCGCGCGGCGTAGATAAAGGCCCAATAATTTGTTCCACGGGTCTAGACGCGAGAAAACTAATGGCTTCCAAAAAGGCATGGTGATTCCGGCCGACACTTTGCTTGGCACTGCTGGAGTAAACCCCAATGGTATATTCGAATCTCCAATATCCAATATCCAAACAAATGTACATTAGAGATTCGGAATCGGAATTTCGAATTTCCAATATCCAATATCAAAACCAAATGTAGATTGGAGATTCAGAACTAACAATTCGAATATCCAATCTCTAATATACAAACAATGTCGATTGAATATTCGGAATCGAAACTAATGTCCAAAATCCAATATCCAAAACATATGTAGATTGCAGATTCGGAATTGTACATTCGAATATCCAATATCCAATATCAAAACAATGTATATTGCAGATTCAGAATTACTTATTCAAACAATGACGTTCGATTTGGTGGTGACGATTTACTACCAGTAACACTTCGTCGTTTTTGATGCATAGCAGATCATCTCCTCAGAGGAACTGAAATCCCCCGGTGGCGATAAACAACCAGTAACACTTGGCCGTTTTTGCATAGACCAGTTTACCTCATAAGCGGGACCGACACCCCGGGTACACGGTACGTACGAATAGTCTGCCTTAGACCACTGCCAGACCACGATCACATTTATGACGTCAGTGTATCCATCTCCACAGCGAGGCTGACACTCCCCCCCCCAGTGTCCTCCCGAAGGCCCATCCCCGAGAATTCAGCTGGCTGTGAGAGGCTTAACGCGAACGATGGACAGTGGTGGCGACCTGCTACCAGTAACACTTAGTGGTTTTTATGCATTATAGTGCATCTCTTCAGCGGGACTGTCATCGCCCAACACTGGCGCTGACTTTTCAAACGGCACCTCGTTCAGCCCGATCGTAGCAAGAGCGGCGGAAATACGGGCCCAAGAATTTGTTCCACAGGTCTGAACTGAGCAAACTAATGGCTTGCAAAAAGGCATGGTGATTCCGGCCGACACTTTGCTTGGTACTGTTCGAGTAAACGCCAATGGTATATTCGAATCTCCAATATCTACTATCCCCCGAAATATATTAAATATTCGGAATCGGAAATGCGAATGGCCTATATCCAATATCCGAAACAATAGTAGATTGCAGAATTAGATTTGAAAAATCGAATGTCCAATCTCCAATATCCACAAAATGTAGATTGTAGATTCGGAATCGAAAATTCGAATGTCCAATATCCAATATCCAAAACTTATGTAGATTGGAGATTATAAATTGTAAATTCGAATTTCTAATATCCAATATCCAAAAAATGTATATTGCTGATTCAGAATTACTTATTCAAATAATGACGTTCGGCTTGGTGGTGGCGATTTACTACCAGTAACACTTCGTCGTTTTTCATATAACAGTTTACCTCTTCAGCGGAACCGACACCCCGGGTACCCGGTACGTACGAGTAGTCTCCCTTAGTCCACTGCCAGACCACGATCACATTCTTGACGTTAGTGTATCTATCTCCACAGCGGGGCTGACCCGACAAAGTGTGATCCCGCCACCCCATCCCCGAGAGTTCGGCTGCTGCGAGAGGCTTAGCGCGAACGACGGACGGTGGAGGCGATCTGCTACCAGTAACACTTAGACGTTTTTATGCATTATAGTGCATCTCTTCAGCGGGACTGTCATCGCCCAACACTGGCGCTGACCTTTCAAACGTCACCTCGTTCAGCCCGATCTTAGCCCGCGCGGCGGACATACGGGCCCAAGAATTTCTTCCACTGGTCTGGACGCGACCAAACTAATGGCTTGCAAAAAGGCATGGTGATTCCGGCCGACACTTTGCTTGGAGCTGTTCAATTAAACGCCAATGGTGTATTCAAATTTCCAAAAGCCAATATCTCAAAAAAATGTAGATTGGACATTCAGAGCTGGAAATTTAAATGTCCAATATCCAATATCCAAAAAATGTAGATTAGTGAATCCGAATCAGAAATTCGAATGTCCAATATCCAATATCCAAAACATATGTAGATTGGAGATTCGGAATTGTAAATTCGAATTTCCAATATCTCTTATTAAAAAAATTTATAAAGTAAAAGTAAATTAAAGTGTTTGTTTATTACAGTGTCACCCCTCGCGATTAAGGGTCAGCCAGTTTTGACTTATGAGACACCGTCACTGATGAACATCTTTACTCACGATTCCTCCAATATGCCTGGCGCTTGGCAGGAAGGCAATCAGTACCCCTTGATTTAACTAGCTGCTGGGTAGGCAACCGGACATATCAGAACTCGCCCTGTGTAGAACACGAACCTTCGACCTTCCGCTCCGGAGGCGAACGCCCTAACCACTAGGCCACGGAGACGGTGCAGATGTATATTGCAGATTCATAAGTACTTATTCAAAGAATGACGTTCGGCTTGGAGATGGCAATTTACTACCAGTAACACTTCGTCGTGTTTTATGCATAGTAGATGATCTCTTCAGCGGGACTGACACCCCCGAGTGGCGGTACACCACCAGTAACACTCAGCCGTTTTTGCATATAACAGTTTACCTCTTCAGCGGGACCGACACCCCGGATATCCGGTACGTACGAGTAGTCTCCCTTATACCACTGGCAGACCACGATAACATTCATGACGTTGGTGAATTCACCTCCATAGCGGGGCTTACACCCGCCCTCCCCCCCTCCAGTGTCCACTCGCAGCCCCGTCACCGAGGGTTCGGCTTGCCGATGAGAGGCTTAGAGCGAACGACGGACAGTTGTGGCGATCTGCTACCAGTAACACAACCGTTGTGTTGCATTGTAGTGCATCTCTTCAGCGGGGCTGACACCGCCCACACTGGCGCTGACCTTTCAAACAGCACCTCGTTCAGCACGATCGTAGTCCGTGCGGCGGAGAAACGGGCCCAAGAATTTCTTTCACGGAAATAGACTCGAGCAAACTAATGGCTTGCAAAAAGGCATGGTGATTTCGGCCGACACTTTGCTTGGAACTGTTCAAGTAAATGCCAATGGTATATTCGAATGTCCAATATCCAATATCCCCCAAACATGTAGATTTGAGATTGAGAACTGAAAATTCGAATGTCCAATCTCAAATATCCACAAAATATGTAGATTGGAGATTCGGAATTGGACATTCGAATGTCCAATATACAATATCCAAAAATATATATTGGAGATTCACAATTGATTTTCAAATGATAGTATATTATGGTATCAATTTCAATGTCTTATCCACGGTCATGTCTCTGCACAGGGTTGCCAGGACCTGGGGCAAAAAAATCCCTGACTTTTTACTGACTTTTCCCAGACATAATTAAGCTTTTCACTGACGAAAACCACCCTTTTTGAAAGGCCTCCTCCTCCCATTCTAGCCATCCAGATCTTCAGGTAGGGAAGTCCATGAACATATCATATTTAAGTGTAGGACATTTACCAAAATTGTTAAAGACGTTTGCAACAAAAAGAAAAATAATTTGGTTAATTTCTCCTTTTGCGTCATTATTTCTTTACTGTATATAGGTTACAATATACTTATTTCAATTAATAAATATAAATATGTGTATCTCATTGAGTTCCAGTCAATGTCTTAAAGTTCAGAAAGCATTACAATAATAAAAAACACACGTATACAATTAACTGCCAAACGAATTAGTTAAAAAAAAATGATCCATACAAATATCTATATTCTATTTTGATGCGTCGTTCACGTAAACACGAAACATGACAAAGGCTACAAAGGTACCCTATTTAAAGTCCAATATTTCCCAAACAGGTTCAGTGACTTATTCTTGTTATTAATGTTGTGGTGTAAGTATACAGTGGTGGATGTATGTGTGAAAATTTAAGAAAATCTGTCATTAGGAACAAAACGTACTGATGCATAATAAATGACATTTCAGAAGGTATTATTAGTACCCATTTGACCTACTTTAATGTCCAGTCAAATTCATTATTTTAACAGTAATTGTAGGTAAAGCATTTTTATTACCAAAATACACTTGCATATTGCCAAACAAGACATGTAAAAACATACCAGTTGAAAGAACCATGACCGTGTTTGAAAAAAGCTCTCCTACTTTAAACATTCATACACAATCCAAAATGAAAAAAGGGGCTTCGACAGATACCGTATTCAAAACCCAATATTTCCGGAACGAGGCCGGTGACCCCTATTTTTTAATATTGTTTTAGTTTCAGTATACAATGACACATGTACAAAATTGGTTGTTGGGAACAAAAAGATATTCGTTTAGTTGATTATTTATTGATGTTTTTAAAGGCATATTAAATGCATAATTAACCTCTTTAAGATTTCATTTAAAATAATTTTTTTAATGGTAACTATAGATAAATCGCGTTTTATCATTATTCTGCACTTGTATATTGCCAAAAGAAACATTAAACAAAGATGCATTTAAAAATCGCCGTCCTTGTTTGAACATGAACACTTTATATAATTAAACACTTCTAGTCACACAAACTAAAAAAAACGCTTCGATAGGTACCGTATTTAAACCCCAATATTTCCGGAACAAGGCCGGTGACCCCTATTTTTTTAAACTGTTTTAGTTTAAGGATACATTGACACATGTTTGTGCACATTTTTAAGAAAAAATGGAAACAATTGTTGCAAACGTCTTTAAGATATATGTTTCTGACTAACAATAAGCATATCGTGTACATAATACATACCTTTTAGTGAAAACATGTGAAAACTGCCTTAGCCATAACCTGCAAACTTGTATAAATTATTTTTCACCTTCAGGCATATTTTCTCCAGACTTTTCACTGACTTTTTGGAATTTGATTTTTTACTGACTCTTTTTCAAAATTCACTGACACTTCGCTGACCTTAAAAAAAAATCAAATTTCCATGACTTTTTTAGTCTGCTGGCAACTCTGTCTGCCACCGTCTAAGGCCACCGGGGATTGGACTTGCGATGCCCTTCCAAAGAACAACACTTTCAGCTCGATCGTAGCCCGCGCAGCGGAGATATGGTTCCGAACATTTCTTCCCCGGGTCTGGACGCGAGCAAACAAATGGCTTTAAAAATGCATGGTGATTTCGACAATGGTATATTCGTATCTCTTATGTCCAATATCTCACCAATGTGTAGATCGGTGATTCAGAACTGGAAATTCGAATGGTATCGAACACGACGTTCAGGATCGACATAGAAAGTTTTTCAAAGATTTCGGACTTGTACTTTTTTCGCATCAAATACACATTACCACACACACAGTCAGTTGCCTGAACGTGTGTGTGTGTGTGTGTGTGTGTTTTGTTGCTCTCGCTCTTTACTAACAGTGATAGCATACATCGAGAATCGGCCTTTGAACGAACAACGCTTTGAATTAATGGTCAAATACACAAAGACAAGTTTGGTGTGCTTACCGGTCTAAGGGAGACTACTCGCACACAGTGTTATCAGGGGTGTCGGTCCTGCTGAAGGGACAGTTGCTCTGGAATCAATGAAAATAAGTAGGTATATCATTTGTCAGATATTGGTATAAGGGAGACAACTCGCACCAACTGCTTGTCGGGTTGTCGGTCCCGCTGAAGAGATAAACAATTTTACGTAAAAACAGCTGTTACTGGTAGAAGATCGCCACTTTGTTGTGTCAGTCCCACTGAGTTTATCTGACACGCATGAAAACGACTAAGTGTTACTGGAATAAAATCGCCACGACCAAGTGTTAGGGTTAGGGTTGGGTGCGGGTAAAGTCATAAGTCAAATCGTATATGCAGAAACGGCAGTGTGTTACTGGTAATAAATCGCCATTGTCAGCCCCGCTGATGAGATGAAACAACTATGCATAAAAACGACTGCGTTACTGGTAGCATATCGCCACCACCAAGCCGAACGTCGGGACTGGTCCCGTACTGCCCGTCGTTCGCGCTAGGCCTCTCGCAGCCAGCCGAGTTCTCTTGGACGGGGCTGCTGGACGACACTGGGGCTGTCGGTCCCTCTGAATATATGCACTACTGCACATATAAACGACAGAGTGTTACTGGTAGAAAATCGCCACCACATACCCGAACTCGTCCCGCGCACAATCGGCTAGGCGACACGCCTCTCGGAGACGGTCCCGCTGAAGAGTTGATCTGCTATGCATACGAACGACCACGTGTTATTGGTAGTAAATGGCCACTTTGGGGTGTCAGTCCCGCTGAGGAATTGATCCGCTCTGCATGAAAAGGACAAATTATGCCTGGTATGAAATCGCCACCACCAAGCCGAACGTCGAGCCTGGTCCCTTACTGCCCGTCTTTTGCGCTAGGCCTCTCGCATCCGGCCGAGGTCTCGATGACGGGGCAGCGGTAGGACACAGGGGGCTGTCGGTCCGCTGAGGAGTTGAACTACTGCACGAAAAACGACAGTGTTACTGGTCTGAAATCGCAACCACCAAGGGTAAGGGTTAGAGTAAAGTCATGAATGTAATCTTGGTCTGGAGGTGGTCCAAGGCAAACATGGTATCCGGAGTACCGGTCCCTCTGAAGAGATAAAATGTTTCATGCAAAAACTGCCAATTGTGTTACTGGTGCTAAATCGCCACTGTCAGTCCCGCTGAGGAGATAAACTACTATGCATATAAATGACAGTGTTACTGTAAGTATATCGCCACCACCAAACCGAACGATAGGACTGGTACAGTTCTGCCCGTCATTCGCGCTAGGCCTTTAGCAGCCAGCCGAGGTCTCTTGGACGGGGCTGCAGCAGGACACTGGTGGGTATCGGTCCCGCTGAAGATGATCTGCTATGCATAACAACGACTAAGTGTTACTGGTAGAAAATCGCCACCACATGTCCCAGTTAAGTCCCGTACTGTATGCCTTGGAGGTGTCAGTCCTGCTGAAGAAATGCACTACTACACACGCCCAAATGTTACTGGTTGCAAATCTCTCCCACGTACCCGAACGTCGGGCCTGGCCCCGTATTGTCTGCCATTCGCGCTAGGCCTCTCGCAGCCCGCCCAGTTATCGGGGACCGAGCTGCGTGAGGACATTGTGGGGGTGTCCGTCCCGCTGAAGAGATAATTTTTCCAATATATGTAAGGGATGCAACATGCAACGAGCTCTCGGTCAGGGACAGGGCGTCAGTCCCGCTGTGGAGATAGATACCCTTACGTCAGGTATGTAATCTTGGTCTGGCAGTGGTCTAAGGGAAACTTCTCGTATATACCTGGTACCCGGGGTGTCGGTCCCGCTGCAGAGATAAACTCTTACATGTAAGAACGGCTCTTGTGTGTTACTGAAAGAAAAACGCCACTGTCAGTCCCGCTGAGGAGAAGAACTACTATGCATAAAAACGTGTGTATATCGCCACCACCTACCTGAATGTCAAGACTGGTCCCGTTCTGCCATTCGCACTAGGCGCTGAGCTTCTCGGAAACAGTCTGGCTGAAGAGATGATCTACTAGGCACCAATGTCTGTTGTTCGCGCTAGGCCTCTCGCAGCCAGCCGAGGTCTCGGCGACCGGGCTACGGGTGGACACTGGGGTGTCAGTCCCGCTGAGGAGATTCACTACTACACATCAAAACGACAAAGTGTTACTGGTACGCAATCGCCACCACTAACCCGAACGTCGGGACTGGCTGTCATTGGCGCTAGGCCTCTTACAGCCAGCCGAGTTCTCGGGGACCGGGCTGTGGGAGGACATTTTGGGGTGCCCGTACCGCTGAAGAGATATACTGTCTTCCGCAAAAACGGCTATTAAAGTGTTACTGGTAGTAAATTTCCACCACTACACGTGAACACGACAGTTTTACTGGTAGGCAATCGCCACCACCTATCCGAACTGGCCCCCTACTGTCCCTCATTCGCGCTAGGCCTCCAGCAGAGGTCTAGTAGTAGTAGAAGTAGTAGTAGTAGTAGAAATTGTAGTAGTAGTAGAAGAAGAAGAAGTAGTAGTAGTAGTAGTAGTAGTAGTAGTAGTAGTGGTAGTAGTAGTAGTAGTAGTAGTAGTAGTAGTAGTAGTAATAGTCGTCGTAGAAGTAGCAGCAGCAGCAGTAGTAGTAGAAGTAGTAGTAGTAGTAGAAGTAGTAATATTAGTAGAAGTAGTAGTAGTAGTCGTAGTAGTAGTACTAGAAGTATGTGTAGTAGTAATAGTAGTTGTTGTTGTTGTAAATAAACAAGACGTAAATTCAATAAAAGTAAACACAGACATGACATCATTATCAAAATTTAGTAGGAAAAGCAACAGTAGTAGCAGCTGCAGTATTCTCCTCCTCAACATCAACATGAACTTCAAAAAATTCATTAGTGGTTTTAATAAAAGGTGGTAAGAAACCAGGTGTGTTTATGACTCCCGCCAATGTCCGCCATGTTCACATTTTTTTAATGGAAACACAAAAAGCATCTGAGCGAAACGACATTGAAATACGTCGAATAGTTTCAGAAAAATAGATTTTTAAAGTTTCTCTGATCCCTATGTTTTTCACAATTGATATAGCGGGTCATCCAAGGAACATTTGTGTAACATACTTGTTTAATTGGTCCTAAAGTTTCTATTAAGATTTTAAAAGTTTCCCACATGAACATAAAACGAAAATTAGCCCAGTACCTGTGGCAGCCATGGTTTTTTACTGATTGCAATACATTTTATAATTTAAAGGGACGCCCAAGGAGAGCATTTGTGCCATTTTATTTTTCTATCAGTCGAGAGATTTCCAACAAAAGGATTTATGAAGGTTTTTCTTTCGTTTGCCATTGCAACCAGAGGTTTTAAAGATATAACAAGTTTAGTATAGGACCACCCAAAGATTATTTCTGTGAAATATCTTTCAGTTTGAGCCAGGAGTTTGAGAGGAGATGTATTTTGAAATAATTTTGGTTGGACAGAAGGACGTACACCCTCATCACTGCAGAATAATGACCCCTGTAACTTTTCTAATGATAGTTAATGCGATTGAAGGACGAATGAACAGTCGAACTGTTGTACGGAAGGACGGGTGGAATGGCGGGCGGACGGACAGACAGACAGACACACTATTTATACTACTTCTAACACAGCACCAACAGCAACAAAACAACACGACTTTAAAACATGCATTCGCACGACTGTGGTCATGACGATGCTGATGCTGATGATAATGTTTTTGCTGACGACGATGGTGATAATGATGATGATCATCGTCATCTTTTAGATATGAGCTATATACGGCGATATGCAGCATCTTGACGTATACAGCTAACGGTGAACTGAATTCGGTGTAAGCTGTATACGGTTTTATTGTCAACGTGTACATCTTACGTGTAAGCTGTATACGGCGTGAGCTGTATACGGTCTAACAGAGCAGTCCAGGAATATGTTAATAAAAATAGCACTTTGCATAAAGTGTTTCTAATGGTTATGTTACGAAACAAAATACAAAAACTATCAATGGAAATATGTGCATTATTAACAATTTGGTAACTTGCTATCGTCTATTTTCTGTATGCGATAACTGCTGATGACTCTTGAGTAAACCAGCATGTACACTATAGTATATTCCATTCGTACCAAGTGCTTTTGAACCATGCCTTTCGTAAATAAGCAACATATTTCGGACGAATAAACACCACAAACGTTCATAATAACTTTTACTAAAATTACGATGCATTGATATAGATCCCATCGACAGCGGCTTAAAACTAAATCGGATATATATACACACATTGTAAAATACTGTGTGAATTTTGAAAAAAAGTCATATTCGATTGGGAACCGTTATAAATATTGTCTATTTGTTGATTTAAACTTTTGTTTCGTAGATACTTTTGTTTGCGTAGTATTTATCATTCCATTTTTTTTTTTTTAAACATCTGTCTCAAAATATAAGTCCTAAGGAAACAAACGAAAATATCAGCTACATTGACAAGTGTTCATTTTCCGTTTCAAAAAGTGTTGATGATTTATTGCTAAAATAGTTCCTATTTTTGACAACTATAAATATATGAATTACGAAAATTTAAATTCTATAAATAGGAGTACTTTAATGCTGATGGTAAATCAATTTGAAGGCACTTATGTTAATTAAGAACATTCAAATTTATTGCCTTTTTACGTTAAGCTGGCATAATAAGCCATTACATAGAGTCAATAAAAAATAGTAGAAGAAACAAAAATAATTCAATAACAAAAAAATCGCCCTTCCTACTTATTTTTTTGAAAAAGTGCCTGAGAAACAATTCTATATTTTTTAGCCTTACTGGTAGTGAATCGCCACTAGAAAGTGTTATTCCCGCTGAGGAGATGCACTACTACACAGAAAAACGTCCAAATGTTACTTGAAGAAAATCGCTTCGACCGACCCGAACGTCGGGAATAGTCCCGTGCTGCCCGCCATTCGCGCTTGGCCTATCGTAGCAAGCCGAGGTCTCGGGGACGGGGCTGCGGGAGGACACTGGAGGCCGTCAGTCCCGCTGAAGAGGTGCACTACTTCACATGAACACGACAACGTGTTACTGGTAGACAATCGCTACCACCTACCCGAACGTCGGTTTCGTGCTGCCATTCGCACAAGGCGCTGGCCCTCTCGGAGCTAGTTCGGCTGAAGACGCATAAAAACGTGTACCAGTGTTACTGGTAGCGAACCGCCAGGGCACCAGTCACGCTGACAACATATTCCGTTATGAACTGCTAACCCTAACCCTAACCCTGACGGTAACCCTAACCCTGAACGTTAACCCTAACTACAACTCTAACCTTAACCCTTGCGCTAGCGTTGACGCAACGGTTATGAATAGGGTTAGCATTAGGGTAAGGTAAAGGTCTAGTAACCCGAACGGCTAACCTTGAAGCCGACACCTCGCTCCGAGCCCGACCGACAGCACAGGCGGGCGGCGCCAGAACCCGCAACGGCTTACGCTAGGGTTAGGGTTACGGTTTGCGTTTGGGTTAGGGTTAGCAAAGGATTTGGGATAGGGTTGGCGAAGATTGCCGTCTAGCAGGGTAACCCCGCTACAGGAACTTGTTTTCTTGCTTTCTATGTATTTCATGATACGCACACAAGGAACAGTACGCGACGAGACACCGTGGAGCTCGGGTGATAGCGGGCAGTCAGGTGGCCGCGGTCTTCGAGGGAACCGGCTGATAGAACGGCGGGGGTGTCAGTCCCGCTGAAAAGAAAATTATTCCTATATCTAAGGGACATTATGCGATTGAGGTGGTCTCGCGGGGACAGGCCCGAAAGCTTGCAGGAAGCCGGCCGAGCCCGAAAGCTTGCAGGAAGCCGGCCGAGGTCTCGGGGAGCTCGTTGGACAGCGCCGGCCAGGCCTCTCGGGAAGTTCGGCGACAGGCCCGGTAAGAACAGCTACACGTAAAAACGACATAATCTTCCAACCCGAACGTCGGGACTGGTCCCGTACTACCCGCATTTGCGATCGACGTGGTCTCGCGGGGACAGGCCCAAAAGCTTGCAGGGGACCGGTCGTCGTCTAGTGGAGCTCGGTGGACAAGGCGGTGGACAAGGCGGGCAAGGCCTGTGCCTCGGTACGCTCGGAGACAGGCCTGCTAGCCGCTGTGGTTTAAGGGGTTGGCAGCCCAGGCTGATAGAACGGCGTGGGTGTCAGTCCCGCTGAAGAGAGAATCGTTCCTATATATAAGGCACGGTATGCGAGCGAGGTGGTCTCGCGGGGACAGGCCCGAAGGCTTGGAGGCAGGCAGCCGGCCGTCGTCTCGGGGAGCGCGGTGGACAGGCTTCTCGGGAAGCTAAGCTCGGCGACAGGCCCGCTACAATTACTGGTAGGTAATCGCCACCACTACACGAAAGAAGGACAGTGTTAGTGGTCCACAGTTGTCTAAGGGAGACTACTCGTACGTACCGGGTACCCGGGGTGTCGGTCCCGCTGAAGAGGTAAACTGTTAAAAGCGAAAACGGCCAAGTGTTACTGGTAGTGTATCGCCAATGGGGGTGTCAGTCCCGCGGAGGAGATTATCTACTAAGCATAAAAAACGATAGTTTTACTGGAAGTAAATCGCAACCACCAAGCCGATCGTTGTTCTTTTAATAAGTTATTCTGAATCTGCAATGTACATTTTTGGATATTGGATATTGGAAATTCTAATTTACATTTCCGAATCTCCAATCTACATTTGTTTTGGATATTGGGAATTTGAATTTCCGATTCCGATTCTCCAATCTAACGTTGTTTGTATATTGGAGATTGTACATTCAAAATCCCAGTTCTGAATCGCCAATCTATATTTGTTTTGGATATTGGATATTGGACATTCGAATTTCCGATTCCGAATTTCTAATCTACATTTTTGGGGGATATTGGAGATTGGATATTCGAATTTCCTGTTCTGAATCTTCAATCTACATTTTTGGTGGATATTGAAATTTGGAGATTCGAATATACCATTGGTGTTTACTGGAACAGTGCCATGCAAAGTGTCTGCCGGAATCACCATGCCTTTTTGCAAGCCATTAGTTTGCACGCGTCCAGACCCGTGGAAAAAATTCTTGGGCCCGTATCTCCGCCGCGCGGGCTACGATCGGGCTTTTTGAGGTGCAGTTTGAAAGGTCAGCGCCAGTGTGGTACGGTGTCAGTCCCGCTGAAGAGATGCACTATAATGCATAAAAACGACAGTGTTACTGGTAGAAAATCGCCACCACTGTCCGTCGTTTGCGCTAGGCCTCTCGCAGCCAGCCGAGCTCTCTGGGACGGGGCTAAGGGAAGACACTGCGGGGTGTCAGTCCCGCTGTAGGGATAGATACACTAACGTCATGAATATGATCGTGGTCTGCCAGTGGTATAAGGGAGACTACTCGCACGACCGGGTAACCGGGGTGACGGTCCCGCTGAAGAGGTAAACTGTTATATGCAAAAACGGCTAAGTGTTACTGGTAGTGTATCGCCACCACCAAGTCGAACGTCGTTCTTTGAATAAGTAATTCTGAATCTGCACTATACATATTTTTGAATATTGGAAATTCGAATTTACAATTCCGATCTAATCTCCAATCTACATTTGTTTTTGATATTGGAATTTTGACATTCGAATTGCCGATACCCAATCTCCAATCTACATTTGTTTGGATATTGTATGTTGGAATCTCCTGTTCTGAATCTCCCATCTACATTTTTTGGATATTGGAGATTGGACATTCGAATGTTCAGTTCTGAATCTCCAATCTAAAATTTGTGGGGGATATTGGACATTGGGGATTTAAATATACCATGAACGTTTACTCGAACAATGCCAAGCAAAGTGTTGGCCAATATCACCATGCATTTTTGCAACCCATTAGTTTGCTCGCGTCCAGTCCCGTTGAAGAAATTCTCGGGCCCGTATCTCCGCCGCGCGGGCTACGATCGGGTTGAACGTAGGTCGTTTGAAAGGTCAGCGCATGTTCAATCCCCATTGTTCACTCGGTAGCCTCAGATCATTCCGACGGTTGGAGAGATATTACCGTCGATCAGACATTGAATTTGCTACCCTAAATATTCTTTGAATAAACAATACTGAATCTCCAATAACATTTTTGGATATTAGATATTGGAAAATCGAATTTCAATTTCCGAATCTCCAATCTACTTTTTTTGGATATTGGGTACTGGACATTCAAATTTCTAATTCCGAATCTCCAATCTACATGTTTTTGGATATTGGAGGTTGAACATTCGAATTTTGAGTTCTGAATCTTCGATCTACATGTTTGGGCGATATTGGATATTGGACATATACCATTGGTATTTACTTGACACTGCCAAGCAAATCGTTGTCCGGAATCACCATGTCTTTTTGCAAGCCATTAGTTTGCTCGCGTCGAGACCCGTGGAGGAAATGATTGGGCCCGTATCTCCGATGCGCGGGCTACGATCGGGCTGAACGAGGTGCCGTTTGAAAGGTCAGCGCCAGTCCGATCCCCAATGTTCGCTTGGTAGCTTTAGTTCAGTCAGACGTTTGCAGAGACACGGTCGTGGATCAGACATTGACTTTCTTACTCTAAATATACCATTTTTAATACAAAAATTTGAATATCCAATATACATGTTTTTTGGGGGGTTGTTGGAGATTGGACATTCAGATTTACAATTTTGAATTTCCAATATACATTTTCTTTGGGTATTGGAGATTCGAAATAATAATTTCGAATCTCTAATACACATCATTTTCGGATATTGGAGATTGGAGAATCGAATATACCACTGTCATTAACTCGAACACTCTGCCGGCAAATGCCGGCCGGTGTAACCGGGAAGAACTTCTCGGGCCCATCCCTTCGCCTTTTGGAGTACGATCTAGCTGAACCAGGTGTCGTTAGAAAGATCAGCGCAAGTCCAATCCCCAATCTTCGTTTTGTAGCCTTAGATCAGTCCGACGTTTGCACGGTAGTGGATCAGACATTGACTTAGTTCCCCTAAATATATGAGTTTGAATAAACAATTTGAATCTCCAATATATTTTTTTTGATATTGGAGACTGGACATTTGAATCTACAATTCTGAATCTCTAATATAAATTTTGTTCGGATGTTGGATATTAAAAAATAACAATTTTGAAGTTCCAATCTTCACCAATTTTGGATATTGGAGATTTGAGATTTGCACTCTGCATGCAAATGACGACCGTTTTAACCGGGCATATTTTGCAAGACATTAGTTTGCTCGCGTCCAGGCCCGGGAAAGAACTTCTCGGGCCCGTATCTTCGCCCCCGGGCTATGATCCGGCTGAACGATGAAAATTATTGAGAAAAAGCAAGGCAAGACTCACTGAAAACTTACAATTCGCGCGAGCAAGTTAGTTCACACACTGGCCAGTAGGCATCGACGGCAGTTGGCATAACCGGGCGAGAAATGTGCGATGAACATATTATCAGTCATTGCAGCTCTCTGTTTTGTCATAGGTACACTAGTTTTGTCTGCTAGTGGTCATTTCAAATGTAATAATTAGAATATCCAATACACCTTTCTACATATACATTGGAGATTTGATGTCCAATATACACTTTTCAGGTACATTGGAGATTTGAAATTGCATGTCAATATTATTCCTAGCGACTATGCTGTCTCTGGTTTGCATTATAGGCTTGACTTCCTCTACTTATGAGTATTTTGTATGATATATAATTCGCATATCCAATCTTCCTCTGTGCATGGAAATTGGATATTCGAATCTCCAATATATTGTTATACATGTATATTGGCGATTCGAATATCCAGACTCCAATCTCCAATATTTTTCTAACTTTATGACGCTCTTGTAATTTGACTATGTGCAATGTGCAAATATGTTCGGTAAGTTAACACGTGTGTTGTTATATATGTGAGAGAAAAAAACAAAGCATACAGGAACACTAGTCAATTGGTAATTTATAACTTGATAAATCTAATCCTTACCTGTGAAAACCAATTCTGTGCGATGGATGTCAATTTAAGAAAAGTGATATATGTTATATTCAACTTGTTGACGAGCGTTCTTTTCTTACAGAAATATAGTCGGCTTTAATACCAAAATAAAACAGTTTATAAGTCAAACTTAACAAAATTACATGTAGTTAATTTTA
Organism: Congeria kusceri; assembly: GCA_027627225.1. Lineage (NCBI taxonomy): Eukaryota > Metazoa > Mollusca > Bivalvia > Myida > Dreissenidae > Congeria > Congeria kusceri. The sequence goes on from CM051026.1 coordinate 41,299,927, forward strand.
AGTTGATAATGAGCGATGTTAACGAAGGTTTTTGTTTTAAGAAAGATAAATGCTATCATTTTTGGCAGAATATAAGAATGTACTGAAAAAGTTATTGGAAGACAAACCAAGGTGATATTACACATGCAGTGTGTTAGTGACATTGTCTGGCATAATTTTAGATTGTGTGTGTGCATGTTAAGCTGTGGTGTGTAATACACACGAAAACAGACTTGGTACAAGTCGCATGTTACCGTTTGTTGTTTCCTCGAGTTATTTCCGTTTAAGTTTGAACACTTACGTCCGCACGTTGAAATTTCTGAAGTTGCCTTACGCAGCGTACATATAAAGTGGCAAACTGGTCGAGAGGTGATCGAACCATATTGCAGACGAATTCACAATTCTTCCGCACTGAAGGGGGTTCGTTTCTGAAAACTTGTGAAAATGGCCTTAGTTTGCCCAACTGCAGTAACAATCTGAAAATAATATTTGCATAGTATTAAAGTAAAATAATGTACATGGAAAAATAGTTTATGAATACACGTTCAACTGAAGTCTTTTTATAATAAATCAAAGAATATATACAATATGATTGCGTAAAACATTATTGAACAAAAACCATACTGCACTATTTCAAAAATGTATGTTTGAACAATAAAATGTATTACATTTTGATAAAATTTGGCTCCGTAAAGTCACGGTCCCGGATGTTGAAACGTATGGGAAAATAGTTCCTTATCTGGTGTATATTAGCAAGCAAATGTAGGTATTCATTTTATTTTTTTTAAGTATTTATTCAAATTTAAGTAAACGTTTCCCCTCATAATAATAATAGCTACAATCAGTAAAAAGAACACAACGTAATCAAATTTTTGTCATAGAAGTATTTTGCTTGTTGTGTGGGTTAATACACAACTTAAAGGGACAATGTCAACCAAACCGTGATCTCCTTCAGCAATTTTAATGTTATTATGTTCAAGAAATGAGCAGTACACATGCGCATAAATTAATAATGTTTGCTAAAATATTTTGTTACATAAATAGAATTTTGATAAAAACCAACAAAGAAAAACTACTTGTAAAAAAGAAAACCCAGAGTGGATATCGAACAGTCGTAAGTACAAATGACTGCGCTGTTATCAACTGTGCTATTCTGACTTATGGAAATAAATGTGCATACTATTTAAGGATTGAATTTAATTATGGTTGCGTTCATGCCATTATCAACGCAATGGTCAAACTGGCAGATCCATGATGCGCGCTAGCGCTTCATGGATAATTTGCAAGTTTAACCATTACGTTCATAATCGCATGAACGCAGTTTTCACGAAACTCGGAGATCCTCAGTCAGACATTTGGTCTGACTGACAAGAAAAATCTGTCAGACCTGCTGCACATTTGTCAGACCAAACACAATCAATTTATTTGCAATTATTTTTCACATGTTAAATATAAAAATATATATATGTGTATGCAACATTTACCACTCATATTCAGTCACTGATTAATCTTCATAACTTGTTATATTTCACACAGTTAAATCTATAAAATATGTTTTAATTTAAGTCTAATTAACACATACGTAGATCTATTACTCTTTCTACAGTTTATATTTAAAATCCTATTATTATTTTTATATAGAGTCTTGTATACATATTTACATATTATATACAATGTAATTTTTTAATAATCCAAAAACAAAATGTAATTTCTAGTGGTTAAAAAAAGGTAAATGAAATAAATGAACATTAAATAGCAAAGCTAGTGTCGAAGTAATTTTCACCCAGGGAACTTTAAAATAGATCCCTGCATCACCCCACCCACTCTTTTAATGACAAAACTACAAATAAAATTATTTGTGTCGAAAATCTTAATGTTTGTTGATTACCGGTAATGAAACAAAGTGCACTGCCAATAATCTCGCTAACTTTCAAATGTTGCCTCAGCCAAAGTTGTTGCATATAATTAGTGTACATGGACGATTTGGAATAAAAATTTTATTAGTGAATAGTAGCTAGTAGATGTAATGTTTTTAACAAATCAAGATGTACCTTTGACGCAATCGGCGTACGCAATTTGTCTTGTTGTCACTAATTTATTATATACGTTAGAGTTAAAAACATCACAAAACGCGTACCTGGTAGTGTAACAAATCGCTTGCCCGCTTACTGAGGGCCCGATAAACTTATCGACGACGCTCATTTGCATATTTGAAAATTTACGCGTTCTCATTGGCTGACTGGTCTGGCTGTAATAAAACTGACTCCTCCTGCGTCTAGAATATATGGATAATTGATACACTGGTGCAGAAGGGGAGTGTGTTAATTGCCGAGTAGGCGTTCTTTGTCTATCAACCAAAACAAAACTAAATCAAAAGTAAATATTATCACTGTATTAGTGTAATATTTAAGATACCCCTGTTGCGTCAAATCAATGCCATGTTCACAACGCTACTACAGTGCAAATGGCGGAGTCTACGAATCATACTGAATTGTATTGATGCGCGAATTGCAAAAATATATCCCAAATAAAATAACTCTTTTAAGGTATATATACACACTACTGTAATTATAATTGTAATAATTAAAAATGAAACGCTCTTTTCGGCGCTTCATCAATTTAAGAAGGTCAGTTTTTTTATCATATTTTTACATATAGTCTTCGAATTTATTCAAATTAGTTTCCAAAAACCTGACCTTCATACATCAATGAAGCGACGAAAAGAGCGTTTCAATTCTTAAAAACATAATTTCCAGAATGCATAAAATAATTGGTTTCAGAATTAAAGGTTTAATAAAGTTTTCCGCTTCATAAATCTGACCCACAAAATCAGAAAATTGGGGATTTTGTATAAAATTACGATTATAATTGTTCATGAAATAAATGTAAATAATTTTGTGTCACATAATTTATTCACTATTTGTATGATTGGTATTACGATGACGACACATTAATCTCAATTAATAACATGGTCGATGTCATGAATTCCAACTTTATTCCGATTCCAACTTTGCGCACGGACTATTTTAGAACTGAGCTACGCGTTTTTGGAATTCGAATAAAAGCGGACCGTACTGGAATTTCAAAAACGCACAGGGCGATTCTGGAATTGTCCCGACTCCAGAATTGCGCAAAACATATACAATATTCCAACGTCGAGTTTCCATGTCGTCTCTTGAAAACCAGAAGTTGTAATAATCATGTGCAAAGGATGCCGATATCCCCTTCTGGCTTTCAAGAGACGGTTAACAGTTTATAGCAAAACAGACTGACCGCCCACCGACCTTGAAATCCAGGAAAAACTGTATTCGCGAGAATGTCAACTGAATAGTGGCGCTTATTTAAAGGGAGTTTACATATGAAATAATTGCAGTGCGAGTACTGTGCATTATGTAAAATCTATACTTTAAACATGTATAAGTGTCATTAAAATGAATGTTCTTAATTACTAGTATTTCGCAGAAGGTAATAATAGGGAACAACACTATTATATGCTTTAAAATATCTTTGTGTAAAGAACGCAACACGACAATAAGTGTTCAATATGAGAATACAGCCTTGCGTTGACAGACTGTATGTCAGAGTGCAATAGCAATGTGCGGCTATTTATAATGTGCACATTTAAAAGGGGCACATGAAAGTTTATATTGATTAGCATCGTTGCAAAACGACAAGCTGCACCCTTCTGTTTTGACAAGTGTAGTGCGAATATTTTCAAATTAACCGATGCAATATTATAATTTATTCATTCGGGACTACTGGCCTGAAATTTTCACATCATTTGAATTTATATTGAGAAAGGTCAAAAGTTGGGTTAAACAGCTGAGACGAAAACGTGAGACTCGCTTCGGAAAATGCTCCGGAATAACCGAGAAAGGTCGATAAGTTCTTCCCCAGACATCGGAATAAGGAAGGATCTTACACTTTTTCCTTATCAAATACGATTATGAAACGTTTAAATATCAAAGACCTGATTTTAGACGCTGGTAGTTGACGGTGCCGATAATTACGCTGACATTTGGTTTACAGACGATTAGCATTTCCTGCTGTCTGGCCATGCATACAAACAATCACGTGATTCTAGGCAAATTAACAGCCTCGTTATTTTAAAGAGAGACCATTGTATAGTGAGAAGTTAACATTTTAGTGTGCTATGTCGTCGCACGGAATGATCGCTCCATATGTGTTTAAGGACACAAACCAAGTTTGTTCCAGCGCTTCGAAAGCGATCGGAAAATATGCAAAATGTTTGGCTCATGCAGGATTGTGCGACGGCACAATCATAAAATATTGAATTAGAGTATCTTTCGGCGATCAGGTGATTTCTCGAGGATACCCTGAAGTGGACAATCTTGGGCAGTACACAGTCCTGATTTGAACCAGGGCAATTACTTTCTCTGGGGCTACCAAGTGGCGGCTGTTTGCAGACCAAAACCAGTGGAAATGGATATGATCTTTTTCGCCACCCTTTATAACACAATAAAAATATGTATAAACATGTTATAGTCTACATGTAGGAAAAATACAATCAGTATAGGGTGAAGAAAATAATATAATTTTCATGATTTAATTATTATATTTAACATAAACATTCGGCAAACAGCTCAATATTTTAGATACACTATACATGTTACTTCAACTACATTGACTTATATTTAAGACGCATGACAAGAAACAATGAACTGACACAGTATTGTACTACATGTACACACGACGATCATGTTTAGTAATAGCCAAAATAAAAATGAAAAAAATACATTTGAGCAAAACCATTAACGGAGCTTAAACCTGTTCCGTAAACTACAGCGAGAATTAAGAAGAATGCTGTGTTAGTACTTAGCGCAATAAAACCATGGCACCGGATCCAGATATAACCATATGTATTAGAAAACTCATTTCGAGCCAGTATGTAACCGAATACTATACACCGCTAGACAATGTGCTCTCAAATCTTCTGAAAACGAAAACGATATGTATTTGCTTATATTTGCAATCGTGTTAAAAAAGATGATGACACATGAGTATATCGAAAAATGCTAATACACGTTCATAGCCATTGTCACGTTGTCCAACCGGGTCAGTTATGCAAATACGCACGAGCGACAAAGAGAAAAGCTATTCCAACTTTGCAAAAATACACAAAAACAACTGATGTACTATTCGACAATTCATCAACAATAATGACCCCAAATTACAAATTGCAAAGGATAACGTACAAACAACCAAATAAAAAAACAACAAATACCACGGATATGTTTCAAACGCAGATGCAAATGAAAATAACCTGGTTACAGTGTAAGAAAAATATTCTGCAACGAACATTAATAAAAGCATATGCGACTAAAATACTTATAACTTATAAACCCATTATCTACAAAATTGAATAAAATATATTAATGCGAAGAACTTGATGTAGCAAAAAAACCTACGATCAATTAAACAAATGCACAACGCCAAGCCTTAAACACTCGACAAAAAAGAAAAATTCGGAAACGCCGATATTCAATGTGTTCGCCCAATTCGCACACGTCAGTATTATATTGGAACCATTACAGAAAACTCAAACTATGCCTTCATCAAGGAATTTCTGAGTGGAAAAGGAGTAGAACGGGATACAATTAAATTAATAAACACCAATTGCGGAGCATTAACTGCAAGATATATTCTATCAGAAGGACTGGCTTCCTGTTGAGCGAAGAGACTTTTTCATAACAAACAAGAAATGTGTTTAAAAAAAACAATCGGTGTTGAAATTAATATTGAGATGTCATTTATTTACCCGAAACATAATACAAGAGGGACAAGATGATCGTTTACGTGACTTCTCGGACACCAGCTTGTTTGGTCCCCACTAATGAGACTTCTTTCGGACACTATAATAAACCTCATCGGACACAACATTAATTGGAGATAAACTCAAACACTATTAAGATGTTTAGCGTGAATAAACCGATCATACCCCCCATGTTTTCACCGATGATAAATGAATAACCTAAATGCTAGTAATTTACGTTACAATAATTGTTACATGAGTTTGTCAGGCAAATTTAACAAATTAGAATTATTAGAAAATAATTGCGGAAATGAATGAAACTTATTATATATCAGACGAGTGTACATAGTCATGTTATAATACTATACTATACGTTCATAAGTTTTGCAAATATTGTACTCATGCTACGCAAATGAAGTAAACGTAACATTTCGACGTATTACGAGACTTCTTTCACCACATTTTATTTATAGAAAGATATTAAATATGTTGTTAATTGAATAACATGTACTGAAGAAGTTAATAGAAAAGTGCAATTTTTAATAATTCTTAATAAAACGCAACCGCAATTCAAATATAAATTAACATGCACAGTAAGTTTATAAATATAAATTTCCCATTTATTGAAATTCTCGGATTTATGATTCTCCGGACACTAATTGATGAATGTATATTAGCTTAGCTCTACCACGCGCTATGTTTAGAATGATGCACCCTTTATCTCGAGTGTGTTAAATACGCTGGAATAGACCATTTCATACCGATCTTCGTCGAATATCTACGTATGACTCCGAAAGGTTTCAGAGCGCAATACTTGTCACACAATTGGATCATTGTAGTTGCTATTTATAGAGCGTGCAGCTGATGTAGGCTAAATAATACAATGATTTCATTACGTGAATAAATATAACATTAAGTTCATGACATTCAAAGAGTAAAATCGTTCATAATTATGTTCAGTTCTAGAGTGTATGTCGAAGATATGTTTATAACTTTATTTTAACCGTTATGCAAACAATTATGTAATTTTTAATCCCCCAACATATGCAACAGTTATTGGTGAACATCAAACCATTGTTGAAAGTTTGCATTCCCTGAAATTTGAAAATTTGCCCAGTTCTATTGGCATTCAATTTTCCCGCTGCAAAAATTATCGCAAGAAATCTAGGTCAAAAGTGATCTTAGACAGCTACGCCGCAAAATGGGTGGCAATACTCCATACCGCCAAAGAAAATTCGAATAACGCGTGCAATGCAAATAATGCTGATTAGTGCTATTATGAAACTAAGTTGTCCTAAAATTGTACTGACAATAAATGCTCTCACCATTGTTTTAAAAATGACTACATTTTAATCCATATCCCATACGTACGATTATCTGACATGGAACATCCGAGGCATCATGGCATCAGCAGGCAGCCTCAATCACCTCCGTCATTAACACTCAACAGACATTGTAGTCGTGATGGAACACAAGCTGATGCAAAAAACACACCGCTGCCTTTAAAATATACATGCGAACTACGCGGAACATTCAATTTGCGAAACTGAACTGACACCACTCTCCCGATGCGGAAAAAGGATGTTGGGTTTCTACTCACAAAGTATTATCGTTTTCGACCGAAACCATTTATATGACTAAACATAAAATCCTATAATCATATGTGGACTCAAAATACCTACAAATAATTAAAAAAAAACAACAATGTTCGTGTATGAAGTATATATGCCGCCGGTGAATTACGACATTGCATAGTGTATTGAATGCATTGACTGCATGCATGGTCTAGTATATGTAGCTAGGTTCTCTAATGAAGGCATCTTCCTCTTTTGCGGTGACCTAAATGCCGATATCACTATCAAAAGCCTACTTCGTACTGATTTATGTTATAGACTACTGCAAGAGTTTCTTACCAAACTGTAATTGTCTCTCGTACGAACAATTAGAAAACGCGACTTTATATTAAAATCAACACAAAAAACGCTAGATTATATGATCATCGGAGAATGGCAAACTGATATCATACTTCATAACAGCATTGTAACATATGACTGTTGTTCAGTGTCCCATTAAAACTGTACTAAACATACTTGTTACAAACTTTGACATTAAAAGTGATGACATAATTGCATCAAACAAATGAACACACTCGGACTCGAGTAATTATGAAGAACTTTTTAAAGCATACCTTTCATGCATCAACATACGCCAGCTACATCCCCATACGAATGACATAGAAAATATATATGAACACATTATAACATTTATCAAATTTAACGAGAATGCCAAACCGTATTGGAACAGCCCACAAGCCCACAATGAACAGCGCCGTACCAGAAAGCGTTGGGTTGAAAACGGAAAGATTCCAGGCAGAAACAATCCGTACTTCAATCACTATAAAGTAGCAAAACGCAAAAGAAAACAATCGCTGATTCAAAAAAAAACTACAAGTAGCTGATGTTAACATGGCGAAGCTTTTGCATGAAGCAAAATAAAACAAAAGAGAAAATAAATGAAATAGAAAACGACAGTGGTATCCAACGGACCCCTAATGACATTTCATGTACTTTCGGCCCGTAGTATGAAGAAGCTTTTACTCGAAAATCCTTAAACATGCATAACACTTATTTTTATGCTGAATTAGACACTATGTACACGTGTTCCTAGATTCAAGCGCCATTTCCAACACTAAGTGTCCATCAAAAGATGTTTCAATTGATGACATAACGAAAAACATGAAACCTCAAACTAAAAATCACTAGGAAACGACACAATCGTTAACGAGCATAATATATGGCGGCGAGTGTCTTCGTCACTTCATAAAACACTGTTCACTCTGATACGACACGTGTGCTATGTTCCCTCTGGATACAAGCTTAAAATAATCATCCCAATACACATGGAAGGCAAACCAAACAATAAATGCAGTAGCTATCGCCCGATTACACTACTTCCGGTGATATATAAACGATTTGAAAGATTTACTCAAGGATAAGCAAATGGTCAATCGACAACAAACACGCACGCGTTTTCTAATCCGCAACAACATGTCTATAAAAAATAAACAAATTAGGATCGATTACTTTTCATTCTACCTACAGGAGTGTTTATTTTTAAATCTGAAATACGACTCTTTCTCACATGTTACGCTGCTGGACACTTCCGGTGCATTTGACAACGTCCTTCACTCAGCATTATTGATAAAACTGCATGAATTCGGTATTAGAGGCACGACGCAGAGGACATTAGTAAACTGCTACAGTGATATTAAAAGCGCCGTTTTTAGACTGTTGGCGGAAGCCAACGGTCTTTTGAGAGGGGAATGCACAAAACAGGTATCGCGGAAAACTACTTCTTTTCTTTGCAGGCTGTTAATAAGTATTTCGAAACCAGAATAGGTCCTTCTTCAAAACAGCAAAATTTAACACCCGTTATCTAACATTTTAATTATTTACGATAATGTATGTAATATGTATTATAATGTGTATATCATGTGAAGATTACAATTACAGTTGGTAAAAAGGTCAATTTATAAAAAAAATAACTTAAAACAAATGACACATTTTCTTTTGCTATTTACTTTTATATGTAACCGAAATATTTACTGGAGTGTCCAGGAATAAGGCCGCCAAATTCATGCGCTACATCGGTTATTTTTTATTCGTTGCGAACGTGCTGTTTCTTGAAACAAATTCTAATTCTGAATATTTTGACAACAAATTACTGCATTTAAATTTAGCTATGGACGATCGAGAGCTTTCATCCTATGATCTTTTTTGACTCAGTGGCTACGAGCAAAAATCTATAAATAAACATTTTATTTATAGATCTTTGGTAAAATGCACTAGCAATCGGTGAGCCTAACTACTACTCTTTATATGTTATTTTTGCCCTTGCAGATTGTCTTGTTAACTGGCATGTATATACTTTCGGTTGCATAAGATAATTAGCTGGAACTAAATATTACTTACAAATCAGTTTTCATTAAGATGTCAAATACTATTTGATAATAAGCCAAATTATAAAGTTTAAAGGTGGGAAAGTGAACTTCATTCAAACAAATGTGTCCCTTTTAGCAAAGATGTACTCGTAATTCACATGCTTATAGTTTCTTTTGTCGCCGACAGTCTTTCTACGCTTTCAGTGCTTTTATTTTAAAACGGTTCGCCAACGCGATAGACAAGGCGGAGTACCTATTCATAGATAAGCTTCTGTGTGGCCTGAGTCATCCGGTCATAGATCCACCAATGATACCCTCTACACCGGAAACCTGACGATCTTACGTTCATTGCATGCAGCGACCGCAGCTGCAGAAGGCACTTAACAGCGGAATTGAATATGCTAAAGCGTGGGGATACCGGCTTAATGAAGAAACATGTGTTTGTGTAGTCTATAGAAAACAAAAAGACTTCACCCAAGACATGAGTAGAGATTTATTACAACATATTGCTCCACTTAGAATCACGATAAACACGTGGGCAGTTTACTTTCATGCATTGCTTAAGTCTTCACAGGAAATAGACGCACGCATACGAAAGGGTCATTTATATTAGTATATAGTCTTCGACTTAAAAATCTGCAAGACCTTTTCCGCCGCGAATGGAAGTCGTTCAAATTTTCGCTGTGTGTTAATTGTGTTGTGCTTAAACAAGATATCTCCTGCTGACGAAGGTGGAGTTTCCGGACGGTGGAATTGGTCTTGGTTCCGTCCAAGATGAGAACATACCAAGCGGTATTTGAAAGTTGGCCATTCTGTCTTTGCCATTTAAAATTATAAATAATTGAAATTTGGATGAATAAACATGCTTGATATATTATTTGCAGACGTTCAGTATTTTTTTCTACATACTTGCATCTACACGTTGTGAGTTGTTACTCACGTTGAGTAAGTTCAATGAAGCTTTCCTGGTTGTGCGATCGTTTACCATTTGCATAAAAACGTACCATCATAATCATGCCTACAAGTGGGTATTCCATGAACGAACGAACGGATTAATGTAATTAAAACTGAATTCTTCAATGAATAAATCACAATTACTAGATTGGCTGCAAAGTATCTGCGGAAAAGTGTACACGTTATGAACAAGACTTAGTGTTACTCATGTTGTCCACCCAGTGTAACATACACAGGAAAGCATATATACAAATCAGCCTGCAAACATATATACAAGATTAAGGCATTCGACCCATAATAAGCTCGTTAATTTCCGTGTAATTTCGACGAAAGTCGTAGCCGTCCGTACATTACCGTTCGCATTCAGATTACATAACAAACTTCTTTAACAATTATATATTTCTTTTGCTACACCGTAGTATTTGTTTCAGATTTTAATATCGTCGCTTTTAAAAGCAAATTAGATATACAATAACTATTAAAATGTAACGAGCATAATTAAAACAAAAGCAGAACCGGAGTTTGTTCCCTTTGGAAATCATGATCATTTGAACGCTTATATAATTGTATGTGCATATGACAGCGTTTACTTACCTTGATATAAATCATTCTGACCGACGAAAACGTAATAAAAGTGGTAGATTTTCAAGCGAAAAAGACACAGTAACAATGTAAATTGTGTCGGCTATGATCAGCTGCCATGATCTGTGACAGTGTGGTTGGAAAATTACCGAGAAGCATATTAGTTTGAATGTTTATGTCTACGTGAAATATTGGAACATAGACTCATGGAATGTCAATAATGTTCTCTATTGGAAAACTGACAAAGAAACCAAGTAAAACGGCAAGCCTAATATCAAGCTGTGTGCGGGTTAGTATCAGTTCATTATCTACTTGTAAAGCCATTTGTTTGTATGGTAATAGTTACTAAGATAATGACACCTCGTGAATGGTTGTGTAAATATACTAAATAAAATTATTGATTTGTATGAATACACAGACCATAAAGTTTGGAAATATAATAAGATGAAGTACTAGTATAAGTTTCCAAGCTTATTTTACAAAGTTCTATATTTTGACATAATAATATAATTATGTTACAATTTCCATATTGAAAATGCCATCAATTTTGCTTTGTCATTCTGTTAATTGTTATAACGTAACCTTATAAGTCGGTTACCAAAACATGTATAAACATTCAACATTTGGCATTACATTTTACTCAGCTGACATCGGTGCCATATCAGACAATTATTAAAGCAATGATTGTTGTATAAATTAGTATCAGTCTGTAAGTAGAATCTACTGTAAAACTGTACTGAAAATTTATTTTCAGTAATGCTGCTGTTTAGAAAAGCAAACACACATCCAGTCGGATGGGCGACATGTTAGATGGCGACCAGGCTGTTAGTGTTCAACCAGAGGCATCTCTTGTATCAGTCGCAGTCCCATATTCATCAACAGCTGGGCGCAACCAGCTGATGTTAAAAAATGAGAAGGCCAGAAACATTGATTCTCTGGGTCTTCTTGCCTTTACTGACGTGATAAAAATACTACGGCAGAGGACATCGCTGGCTCCGGTTCATGTACCATCGAAACATTCAACTGTGAAGGCGCGGTCAGTTTATTTAGTATTTAACATGTAAATATAATGGATTGGAGGCCCTGTATTACGGTTGCAAAAAGGACGTTGGAAACTTTTATAATACAAATGAGCGGATTTTTTATAAATAAAACAGAGATTTTTTAAACAAAGTAAAGTTCATGATGGACATGGCCTGGAACGTTACAATGTTTAAGATGAAAATGTGTTAATGCAGCACATATTGGTTCTATCTATTATGTTTATATTTATTTCATTTATAAAATGTAGTAATTGTTAATTTAGTTAATACAACTCTTTTGTTTATATTCTAGATTATGTGTTTTAGACTTTTTGAAAAAATATTGTTTATAATAGACTATACAATTTTTATGAAACGAAGTTTAATTTTAATGTTTTATGTTCAAAAGTTATGAAACTAATTGTATATATTGCTTGTATTTTGTATCTAAGAACTTTTTAAAGTTTTATGGGAGTATATTTCTTAGGTTCTCAATAATTATTTAAAATATTTAAAACAGGGATTTCTGAAAAAAAAATCCACTACGGGGGTAGTGTTAAAAACTGTTTTAATTTTTCAAATTTTTATGGTAAAGTTTGTTTGTTTTGCCTTCATTGTGTGGCTTATAGTCCAAGAATAAAATATATTATGGTTTAGATTCAGAACATGCATAAAATAAACAAGTTTATCACATTTTGTTTATGGCTTTCACAAAATAGAACAGGAAAATTCTAATCGATCATAAATATAATTAGCGTTATGAGTACATATTACTTCCATATAAGTTCATTCAATAATATAATTGTTTATTATTTTCATAATATGTGTTCAATATACCATTCATAAATGTATATTTACATATGAAGTTTATGAAATATTAATAAAGCATTTCACTTGTAAAGATGCCTTTAGCTTTTTAGTTTTCGAAATGTTTAGCAAAAGAGGGGGTATGGTAATTAAAAAACTATATTTGGCAAACCAAACGGTAAAATATCCTAAAATGTTGCAGAAGAGTCCAGATATAAATGCCCTTCAAGAAAATAATATGATTTGTGGTGTTCTAGACATTGAGTATTATGTGTTGAATACCTTAAAGTAAATGTTTGATGTGCAACAATATTGCTTCTTTTCTTTCTTTAAAATGGCAATTTAGTTGTACTGCAAAACACGCGTGCAGATTATGAGCTAAAAAAAGAAGTAGAACGATACCTGTGATTGTTTGGAGTTATGCCTTCCTTTAGTTTGTTCTTGTGTTATACATTGTCTGTTATCACTGGCGCAAACTGTTTTGGAGAAACATTGGAAAAGAGCCAATTATACTTCCGAGGTGGCGCTAATGACAGGAAGTAGTAGGAAAAAGTAAACAGTGATATAAGGTGAGTTGGTTTTATAAGCTTTATGACAATTTTAGACACTAGTTTTAAAAATAGGACAGTGTAATGCTATTCGAAAACATTTTTATCTTCCAATAATGTAGAGAAATACTTGGTGTTAGTGTATAAACGTGTTTTAATTTGGGTTTGTATATTGTTGTCTATTTAAGTTTCGTTTATTTTATAATAAATAGTAAAGTGTTTAATTGCTTCGTCTTGTCTTACTATAACCAGGTAGTCAAAGGATGCACATAGTCCCTTACCTGTTACAACTTGTGTAACAAGTCGACGAGGTGTTTAAACTCTACAATCAGCAAATTAATGTATATCATTTGAATTTGTAAATTTATGTTTTACATGTATCATTACCTGGTTGCTAACGCATTGAAACATGTGTTGATACATCAGAGTTGTAAAAGCGGAGATCGCGTGTAAACATTTTATAGTTTTATAAATCAACACGAAACAAAATTCAGATGTGCTATTTATTTTATTAGAATATCCTAGTTATTTTATTAGACTATAACTCGGGTCAGCTCAGAAACGCAACAGTAATATAAAGTTATTAATAAATTGAATTTATATTGGCCTTGTTATACGGCTGAAGACAGCCGCATTGGCCTGAGGCCGTAGGCCGAAGGCTAATACGGGTGTCTGAAGCCCAATAGCAAGGCCAATATGAATTTAAATAATAAATTATAATTTTATAAATTTAATTTATAATATTATGCAGCATTTTTCGGTTTAATAGTATCAACACTATTGTTTCGATATAAACAGAAATAGTATGCATCATCTTTCAGTTTCAATAGTACAAGTAATATCTATTATAACTATTGTTTCGAAAGGCGATATAAATAGAATGTAACAACGCCAGCATAAATTATCAATTAGCTGTTAACTACGATTTTATTCTTTTAATTGCGAACAACCAAACAGTACATAAAATATGTGCTAAGAAAACTTATCGAGACAGTCGCAAAAGATTTAACACTGCAAATCAATATGCACTGTTATCCGACCGAGTTTTGGTAAACCTGTCAGTATTTACCAACACATTCTTTAACCATTCTTAGACTTAAGAATAAAGAATAGACACGGACTCCAGACCTTAGATTCAAGTCTAATTCACCAAAGCATTTTGTATAAGAATATTCTTAAAAAGCCCAATCATGCTCCAGCGTATGCTTGAGACATTCTTGAAAAGTTGAAGACGACGACTAGATATGAAATAAAATGAATACTTTACTAACTAAACAAGTAAATATGACAATTTACACATTCCTTACCTTAAGCCTTCTACCAGCCTCGTTTCAGCTGAATCCTCTCTTGTCAGTGTGAAAATGCTTTCGGCGAGTTGACAGAGCAAACGGTCAGCTTACTTCCCGATTCCCGCCCCTTTCTGAGGTGCATCCAGCCATCCAATTCAATTTTAATCCAAATATTAATAAATAAATCATCATGTTCATATCATTCTATACACAGAGGATGACGGCACACGCCAAACCTCTGTACTTGACCGCATTATTTCGCCCCAAACGGCGAATTGTGCTTACGCATGAATAAATCCCGCGTATGAAAGTTGTTTTATGAAATTACTTTATTGATACCATTAACCAGTCTAATATTAAATTTATACTGATAGTATAATATATTTCTGTTAAATAAAATACCATTAGTTCGTGTTTAACGCTGTTTAGCGTGTTTATTATAAAAAACTACTTTTACTTTCGTTTTGTGTAAAAATTCCAGGTTTGATGCAAGTAAATCCTATTCCTATAGGGTCCCATTATAAAACGACGAATTGTGCACGCTTGCTGTCAGTTTAAAAATGAATCCTTCCTCTTCCAAAAATTGCAATAAAATATATGGCATGTTACTTCTTAGAAAACGCGTCCCACCTGAATGCAGACACCGATAGAAACTAGAGTTTCTGCATTAATAATTCGCCAAAAGCCCCATGCCACAGTAAACACCCCCCCAAAAGCTCATCATTCACGTTAGCGTCCAGAGAAATGCGCACAAATGTTTAAAACACACCCTTTTCCTTCGTTATCAAAGTGGACTCGTGGTAATACCTTGCTCGAAGAATCTTCAACAGCCTCTTTCTTTATGTGTCATTGTTTTCTGAATTGATAGCTTTAATTTCTGGATCGGATGCCTGTGGACGATGGCTACGTTTTACATGCCTAATTATGTGTTGGGCTAAAGTTGATGTCATAATTTTGCATGCACCGCAGTACTGATAGCTAATGTACACCCTCCGATGTTTCTTTATTTTTCTAGACTTCGAAAGTTCACTGTTCAAAGCTGTTCTGACATAAATGTGTGGTTTATTAACATAACACAAAATTGCATCTTTGTCTAACAAACATTCATATTCATAATCAGTGTCCTCCTGCTGAAGCTGCATGCTGGAAGAATGGCACCTTCTTGTTCCTGAGAAGATAGGAAAAACATCACTCGTTCCTCCATCTGACTCGGAATCACTTACATATTCGCCTGTATTTGGCATAACTTTTTCAAAAGGTTCATCCTGCAAATGTTTCGATGACGATATATGTCTGTAGGTTTTATCAATATTGCTGTTTTCAGAATCTACCTCAAAATCAACACTTTCTTTTCAACTTTTTCAACCATCTCCCCATGAAAATTATTGTCTTGTCCGTCATTATCAGACTTGATGGCGTCATCTGTTTCAACCATCTCCCCATCAAGATCATTGTCTTGTCAATTTTCATCAGTCTTGTTGATGTCATCTTTTTCAACCATCTCCCCAACAAGATCTTTGTCTTTTCCATCATCATCTGGTTCGACTATTCGCCCTGTTCCTTTGTAGCAGCATCCTGTACCTTTTCTTATCCTAGATCTTTGCCTATAAACCAAATGTATTACAAAATTCAAATCACTTACTGTGCATTGTTGGATTTGATAAAAAATTCAATTCTATCATTGGACTGTCTCACAACTTAAACAGGCCAAAAGACATTCTTTTTCATCCAAATGAATTTTTGAAAATAAAAAAATATATTATTTTTATTTAATTTTGGAAAATCTCTACTGTTCTATATGATGTAAGACTTACCCACTGGGCCAATCTTAATCTGTTATTATGGCCATTATGGTTATTGAAACAAGTCTGCCATTTTATTTTCCCTTCAGAGAGAAGTCAATTCTCCATAAAAATTTAAGCTATTTTGAGTCCTGAACAAATCACAAGGTCACCTGCTTTGTCAATATGGATTGCTTATTGATGGTGAACCAGTATTCCAACTGTTTGCCTACATCATTTTTGATAAACTTGGTCGTAATAAAATATAACAATTAAGGCCGCTTTTTTATATGTACATATCGATATCTGCATTGCATACATCCGCATCTGCATAAGATATACATAAACCATATTCTAACAGCCAGGCTGTTCTTTCAATACAAGTAAAACAACAAAACATTCACTTTCTTCCTCATTCCTTTCTTGACATTTTGTCATGTTTCTTTTCTTCTTCTTTAACCCCATTCTTCAACTGAAATGAATAAAGACACAATGCTTTTTGTTTCTAGAAACAGTGTGTGAAACTGCATCTTTCCAAATGTGTTGACTTCAGTAATTTTCATCAGTTTCATAATAGTAATTAACAATAAAAAAAATAAACATGTACTGAGCATTACCATTAATAGAAATATTATTTAAGAAATAAGTATGGACATTAGACTGTTGGTTGTAGACCAAATCTAAATTCTAGGACTTCTGCATTTTTTTAAGTACCCCTGCACATAAATGCATGCATGTAAGTTACTTACCAGTTCAAATAATCTCAACAAATTATTTGATAATGTTAATCAACATTCATTCTTCTAGCAAACCACAATACATTAATGGCATCTTTGAACGAAAAGAAATATGTCTTATGGTATCTTTCTATAAAGTTGTAATCATTATGGTGATCAATTCTGATTAAAACAAACATGGTTTACTTGCTCATAATCTTCAAAGTTTTTATTATTATGTAAGCACCACATGGTTCAGAATTGGGTGCCCCAGTCAAAAACGGCCCCCAAAAGCCAAACCGGCGCCACGTGTGAAAGCATAATGACTAAACCTACTAAAGGCATGCATAAAACAATGTTCGCAGTTCTTATTTAGAGACAGATACATAACATAGTTAAACCGAAAAAAAAACAGCAATGGATTAATTTGTAAAGTTAATTAATTTATCAAATAATTTTGAAATTCAAAGAGGAGAGTAAAGCGCATTTACTTTTATGGTCAACAATACGCACTGACGCACGCACAAGGTTACTTGTGTGTGGATACCTGTATATTGCGCCGATTTGTAAATCATGGATTACAAGATAAACGGAGGCTAGCGCACAGAAGGTAACCGAAAGCCACCAGTAACACAAAAAATTAATCTGCTATTTTAGAAAGTAATTTACTTTTTCTGTGGTCAGAAGTAATCAGGGATAATTATTATCACTAAAAATTGTACTAAGGCCAACAACAGAATACTGCGGTAGATAGGCAAGGATAAGGGTAATGTGTTAACATATTTATAGTAAACAGCTTCATATTTAATGTTAAAATATTAATTGATTAATGCATGTGTGAACATCTTTTTTAACAGGGTTCCTGTGTTAAGTGGTTTGAACTGTTTTAATTCTCATAATTGCCGGCCTGGAAGTCCTAATCATATAATTACATGTATATTGTAAACACACTTTTTACTTTGTTAATATATAAATGTACGATTCTAATTTACTGCCAGTGATGTTTTTGCCATTTTTACCGCCGATTAAAGCCAAATTAAAAGTCGAATTAAAGGAAGTTTCCCCTTGCCAATAAACCTCCATTTGAGAAACAAACATTTTGCTATTTAAGTATATATTATATATATTTTAGGGCGTGGTCACTTTTAACCCAGGGGCATAATTTGAACAATCTTTGTAGAGGACTACTATAGGATGTTACATACCAAATACGAAACCTCTGAGGCTAGCAGTTTCAGAGAGAATATTTTAGAGCAATTTTGCTATTTATTCTTTATTAACCATGTGACCCCCGGGGCGTGGCCCGTTTCGACCCCAGGGGCATTATGTTATAGTCATACACAAACTGTGCAAGTTTGGTTAAGTTTGCATAAAAAGTGAAGTATTCAGCATGAGAATGAAACAAATTGTTGACGGCACACGGCCGACGCAGGAGACCTGGAGAGGTCCCCTAAACCAATATCTCACCGAGCATTCGTGCTCAGGTGAGCTAAAAAGCATATTTATTCATTGTCAGAGACATACTATTTGTTTAATGGTACTACGGCAATGTAACGTGTTGGCCATGCACAAATAAACACACACTTTTGCCGACATTAGGTGGTATGTAGTAACTCCTCTGGTATAAGATCAAGTAAAACGATCATAATACTATTAATTTTCAATAAATTACAATCCAGTAGTAAACACCGAAAATTTACAATGAAAATAGATATTAATTCCATATTTAAAATTGTTCACACATTGCTTTGGGTTATTTTACGCAAGCTTACGTTTATTCTGGTAACTGATCTATCATAATTTCATTCCACATTGACGAATAAGTGAATGCTTCATTTAGCATATATTGATATAACTATGTGACGAAACTCTGCCTTCAGGGTGGTGCTTACGGTAATTAATTGCGGCTTAGGAATAACTGTTATTGTCAAATATTTCGGCAAAGTGACACTCTCTTTGTCTTATTGATAAACGTGCAACAAATGCAGTGTTACTTTTTTCATGGGGCCAAATTAGCTGGAACGTCAAATCGCCGAAATACCATTTCTGCGGTGGAAACCTGAAAGTTTAAATTCCCATTATTTGAACCATACATTTGTCAGACAATACCTAAACAATACCTAAACTGCTTTGCATGTGCCGAAATTGACCCGTAATAGCCATGTATTTATGATTTAAACTTGTGTATGAATTTACTATAATATTAAAGTACAGACCGCTATTTGAAAACCTTCAGCCAATCAAATGACGTGTTCTGGGCAAATGACTAATATAAGGTAACGGGACCAAGGCTTGTTTACCTTATATAACAGAGGCCGATCTTCGGCTACTTCACAATTCAAAAAAGTTGGGGGGGGGGTGTCACAATTCTAAGAAAACAAATCACAATTGGAATAAATAAATCAACAATAAATACGATTTTGATAGTCACGGTATTGCTATTTATGAATTTAACGGACATGTTTGTTTACTTCAGCAGGTCTCGCTTTATCAAGATCGTTCATTTTCGTCTAGTTTCGGAAGAAGCTGATTGGGAACAATTTCAATATAACGACAATTGTCGATTAGCTAAATACAATCACATGTTCGCATTCATTCTACACGTGACGTCACTGCGTTCTTCGTCGACTGTGCTCGATTAAAACATTCGAATTGACCGAAAATGGTTGTTGCGGTTTTATAATTATACCTAAATACTAATAGTCGTGACTTTTGTTAAATTGAGGGGCTTTAACAGGGTTCTCATTAAGAACCGGCCGCCGGCCGAAATAACCACTTCACAGCTCATATTTGCCGGTACAAATGTTCACAAATTCCATATGATCACTTCTAGGATGCAACCATTTCTTCACACATATGCATGGTTTTTTTTCAAAACAAACAACGTCTACGCTGCAATATATGCACCATTTCACAAATTGCTCTTGAGTAATTCCGCTTGTCAATTATCAATTAAATCTAAACGTATGCGGAGTCTTATTTACTACAGCTAACCAGTCAGCCAATGCGAACGATTTGCGAACAAGGGTGTATATGTAGAACGTTTATCATGCCCTCGATCCCATTTTAACTAGTAACGGTGCAAAAAAACAGCAACACGATTTTCGTTAGGTATGCTTTATTATAATTGGCATGCTTTTTGCACCTCATAAGAAATAAAATACTACAAAGAAGTTTTTTTTAAAGAATTAAACAGTGTTTGAAGACTTATGACATATGTTAACAATTGCGTACGCTGATCGTGCCAAGCACGTAACATCGAATGTTCATAGAGCTACTAATAATTCGACAAACTAGATTAAACTTCTATTATTTCTATATGAAAGGTTGTCCATAATCATCATTGAACACATATTATATTAAAAAACTAACGCTCTAATAACCCTTTGACGAAGTATTGCAAGTTATGTTCTGATCGAAAGTGTAAGTAATAGTCGAATGTCAGAGTCTTTTTGTTTACAGTTAATTGATTAATACACTAGTGAGTGAGCATACATTGTTCAAATATGCTAGCATCGATTGTTGATGCAGTCCTCGTGTCAGTCGTGTAACACGCTTTTTAGGCAGTAACCGCAGTTTGGCTTCATGTCAAAGACATTTGAAAAAAATAATGACCCCATTGTTATGGGTGTTGCTAACGGCTTGCAGCATGCGATAAAGAGATACTTCATGATGTCACGCTCTTTCAGTAGTTTAGTTCAGGAATACTGAAAGATAATCAGAACAATGCTGTAATATTTTTTAGAGAATGTCAAATGTAACGTATCACATGTGTAATAACATTTATGGTGAGTGGGTCCTTACAAGACCCCCCCCCCGCCCCGATCCCCCTAGCCGTCAAATTTTCGTGTTGGCCTATTCAGTCATAAGTTATTGAGAACCCTGATGGCACTAGTGTGTTAAGTGTCACTTGTCAAACTGTGAAAGTAGCCCCTATTTGCGTTATTGCATTGTGAAAAGTCGTTATCTGTTTAAACTAATCGAGCAGATAATTGTGAGATATGTGTTAATCATGAGACAGCACTCATGTGCTTTATTAAACTGTATTTTGCAAAAAGATTAACTTAACACAATAAGCAGGTGTTATCATATTCCTATATTTGAAATATTCTAATCAACATTAAGAAATATGGATGCCTGATTTTGTTTTCCTTTTTCTATTTCAACAAATGTTTCATTAATATAAATGCATGTATTACCATATTAAGTTGTGTTAAATTTGTTAAATGTGCTTATAAAAATAAATGCGTTTCGTCCTCATCTGTCAATACAGTACTGTGTATATGAACGAGTTTTACTGGATACTGGTCATTTTTAAAATCAGTAAATTTGGCATATAATTATTCGTAATTTTTACGTTTAGTTTAATTCAATTGACATTATTGATTCACATTCTTGCAAAATATGATACTCGCTCCCGAATTGCTGAAATACTCGGGGCGAAACATCTCAGGGGGAAACCTATTTCGGCGCTAATCGTCCCAGGATAAAACGTTTTTCGGGGCGAATGGTCCCCGATTCTAATAGAAATGGCACAATGCTTAAAGCGTAGTAAAATATCAATTTAATTTAAATTAGCAACGGTTATCGCGATTCGTTTAAAGTGCAATGGTGCGCAAGTTTTACTTGCTCGTGAATCTAAAATGGAGGCGGTTTCTTAAAAATATTTATGGAACATAATTGAGGAATGAATTCTTGCAACTGGTATGTAAATTGCATTACAAAATACTAATGCTGTGTTTATTCATCGCTTAAAAGTAGCAGCACAAATTTGGTCTCTGCAATATGTGTTAAATAAGAGAATTTTCCACCACAAAAATGATCTTTAAGCCATAGGCACACGAGACAATATTGTCCATATCAAAAGTAGTATATATTGGTGGCGGCTAACAGAGCCTTACACGCAATGCTTTGATCATTACTAATTAGAACACCAACTTAATTGATTGGCCATTAAGATCATATTTTAAAAGCGACTTGACAAGGAGATATTTACAGAAAATTATCACATACATAAATTATACTTATAATATCAAGCATAAATGAATTGTTTTGCTACTACATGTAGTCACAGCTTTGATGAAAAATAGCTGGAACTATTTACGAAAATTCCTGTCAGTCAAATTTTGGTCAAACATTTTTCACAAAAACTGCTAACGTTCTGAGTGGAATTTTAACATAAATGTTTAACATCGGAATGTTTTCAATTCTAAATGATAACGTGCAGGCTAAATAGTGTAACTATGCAAGAAATGTCCAAATTTAAACAGGTTCTGGCCAATAGGAACAATATTTTAACACGATGTAGAAAATATTTTTCAGCAGGTGCGCATTCCATTTAAAGTTAAATGCATTATAGTTCATAGTTTAAGTGATTCTTGTTTTGTTACAGAACGTTTAAAATAAATAAAACATACCTCTTATTCATGTTTAATGTTAATTAAGGTGTTCACTGAATGGTTATCGACATCGAAACAAAAGCAACTTACACGTGATTGAGAAGAAACTTGTCCGCCTACCGTCTGCTCTGCACAGAAATGTTCTGCGCATGCGCTTGGCATACGTCTATTTGGTTGGTTAGTGGGGGTTCAGCGACTAAGTATAATCTCGTACGTGGGAGTTGTCCGTGTCCATAAATCCGTTATTTGTGGGTTGCAAAATATACCGTGTTACTTGTGGGGAATATTGTCTGTGTTTTTGTTTTTGATTCGTACTTATCGCGCAACTCGGAACTATCCTCTCATGGGAGCTTTGTACAGCCCAATATTGTCCACTTCAGGGTATCCTCGGGAAATCACCTGATTGGCGGAAGATGCTCTGAATCATATTATATGATTGTGCCGTCGCATAATTTTGCACGAATCAGAAATTTTGCGTATTTTCCGATCTCTTACGAAGCGCTGGATCTAACTTGTTTTTCAAAAGCGACATGTTGTGAATTCACAGTGTCCTTAAACACATATAGACCGATCATTGACATAGCACACAAAACCGTTAACTTCTCACTATGCAATGGTCTGTCTGTAAAATAACGAGGCTGTTAATTTGCCCAGAATCTCATGATTGTTTGTATACATGGCCAGACAGCAGGAAATGCTACTAGTCTGTAAACCAAATGTCAGCGTAATTATCGGCATGGTCAACTACCAGCGTCTAAAATCAGGTCCTTTATATTTAAACTTTACATAATCGTATTTGCATAATCGTATTTGATAAGGAAACAGTTAAAGGTCCTTCCTTATTCCGATGTCTGGGGAAGAACTTATTGACCTTCTCGGTTATTCAGGAGCATTTCCTGAAGCGAGTCTCATGTTTTCGTCGCAGCTGTTTGACCTTTCTCAATATCCAATCAAATGTTGTGAAAAATTCCCGCCGGTAGTCCGAATAAAAAAAAATCTACTATTGGATTGGCAAATTTGAAAGTATTTGCAATATACTTGTCAAAACAGAAGAGGTGCAGGTTGTCGTTTTGCAACGATGTAAATCAATAGAAACTTTCCTGTGCCCTTTTTAAATTTGCACAGTATAAAGAGCCGTACATTGCTATTGTACTCTGACATACACTCTGTCAACGCGAGCGCGGTAATACTTAGAGGCTGTGTTCTCATATTGAACAATTATTTTCGTGTTGCATTCTTTACACAAAGATATGTTAAAGCATATCATATTGTTGTTCCCTGTTATTACCTTATGTGATATAATAACGAACATTCATTTTATTTACACTCAGACATTTTTAAAGTATATATTTTACATAATGCACAGAACTCGCACTGCAATGATTTTATAGGTAAACTCCCTTTAAATAAGCGCAACTATTTAGTTGACATTCTCGCGGATACAGTTTTCCCTGGATTTCAAGGTCGGTGGGCGGTCAGTCTGTTCTGCTATAAACTGTTAACCGTCTCTTGAAAGCCAGAAGGGGATATCGGCATTCTTTGCACATGCTGATTACAACTTCTGGTTTTCAAGAGACGATATGGAAACTCGACGTTGGGATATTGTATATATCTTGCGCAATACTGGAATCGGGACTATTCCAGAATCGCCCTGTGCGTTTTTGAAATTCCAGTACGGTCCGCTTTTATTGCAATTCTCAAAACGCGTAGCTCAGTTCTAGAATAGTCCGTGCGCAAAGTTGGAATAAAGTTGGAATTCATGACATCGACCATGTTTATTAATTAAGGTTAATGTGTCGTCATCGTAAACATACAAAAATCGAGTCACTTCATTTGGCAGGTTGTCTTTATAAACATAGATATTTATCTTCCAA
This sequence comes from Congeria kusceri, assembly GCA_027627225.1. NCBI lineage: Eukaryota > Metazoa > Mollusca > Bivalvia > Myida > Dreissenidae > Congeria > Congeria kusceri. The sequence goes on from CM051026.1 coordinate 41,324,591, forward strand.
AACATACATAAAAACATCATGGAATCAATAGTCTACCAAACAAAGATACACGATATCATACTTGCAGTTAGGTTTTATCTGCTACATATATCTGCAGTACATACAATAACAATCAGGAAAATGTATACAGAAGCATACATATCAAAGCGATACCACATTCATTACGTTATGCAAGTTGTCTTTATTAACATAGATGCTTTTATCCGCACTTCATTAAAAACACTCATTGAATGTGTACGATATCAAACATAAACAATCGATTCTACAATCGCTTCATTGCGCAAGTTGCCTTCATATACATCGATATCCGTAGAATACATAGAAATACAAGTCAGGAAAATGTGTACAATATCAAACACTTCATCCAATTCACGTCTGCAAGTTGTCTTTGTAAACATTTAACAGTTCTACATGAAAAAGCATAAAAAAGAACAAGCATGATAGTGCATTACATTTCAAACATACAAAAAATCAGTTTTATAATCACTTCATTGTAAATTTTGTCTATATAAACATAATAAATATACATATATTTGTGTTTGCATTACAAAGAAAGAGTAATCATAGGAATGTGTAAATATCATGCATAAACATTAAATATCACTTCATTATGCCACTTACCTTCATAAACATAGATACTAATATCCGCACCACGCAAAAAGAACAACAGTGTCAATCAATACGATATCAAACAAACATGTAAATACAATATATATACAACCATGATATCGTTATGTGCATTGTACGTGGTTTGAACATAAACCTGAAGACCGGATACGTTATGCATATACAAGGACACGCGACTGATGAAATGTGAAATTAAAATTCAGTCGATACACAAGACAAAATAAGTTGTAAAAAACAGTATCTACATGCGACTAAAACAATATGACATACAATTATGCAGATGGTGCAAAATTGAAAACAACAAAAAATGAATTGTTGACTGTTAACACAAACTAGCTGGGCGTGTACAACAATAGCAGTTTAACAGCATGTCAATGCCAAAACGGTGAAGACATGAAATACGAAAAAAACACATGTTTGACAATTCTGGTAATAACGACAACGGCTAAATTGGTCCATTTTAGATCATTCAAGGACATAACTCCACAACGCTAAGGGGAATTGGCCGATTATCGAATTTGGCCGAAATAGTATCTCTGCAAACGTTTTCTCAAAGTTTGGTGAAGATCGGATGAAAACTGTTGGATCTAAACCAATAAACCCCACTATCTTGCATGGGGTGTATGATAATACAGTTTTCTGTAGAACCTCACATAGAAATACAAATCATGTATGTCTTAAATATCGCTGGCCTCCACATTTGCAGACACATTTAATATCTATGTATGCATCATTAATCGCTTACACAGAACTTGAAAACGGCATCATATTGCATTCCCAGTAACTGGAATGCTTCGCTCAGTCGCACTGCACAATATAACGGACACGTTTTGTCGGCGTATTTGTATCTACCAACAAGAATTGCTAAAGCAGACAACTCATCGTCTCTTGGGCTCATTCCACACACTATGGAGCCGCTGTCCCCCTCTACAAAAAATGGCTTTTGATCATATACGCGAATCAAAATAGCTTTAACTATTGGATCGCTTCCGCAGTCAACATAAGGGTCATAAATATAACCAGTACCTGAATGAGTTTTCCAACTACAAACATGTACAGGCATTAATTGTGCTTTTGTCTCCCAACCCTTAGTATCTAGCAGACGAGCGTGCATTTTATGTGTTTGATCTCCATCGAAATACTTGTAGCTTGTTGCACATTTTTTTTTATAAATAAAGGAACAATTTCAAATGGAATGATGTCCAAGTTTTCAATATCGTGACGATAAGCTTCACCAATCGTGTCTGATCCGATATTGAGGTAAACTTTACTTTTTCTGTTGTCCTTTACTTGTCCCATTTCATTGACAAATACATGTCGTGAGAGCAAGTAATCGGGGCGTGATATTGATCGAGCCATTAGGTCACTGACTTGCAGCATTCTGCGAATTATGAATTTTCAGGGCAAATCCACCAAGAGTGCCTGCTGCAGTTGTGCTTGAAATACCATCGCCCACAACCTTGTTTGAAAAAAAGCTATCCTCTATACTTAAAATATTGATACAAATCCAAATACAAAAAGGGGTTTTGACGGGTACCGTAATCAAAATCCAATATTTCAGGAACAAAGCCGGTCACCCCTATTTTTAAAAAAAAAGATTTAGTTTCAATATACAAAGATGCATGTATGTGGGATCTTTTAACAAAATATGTCGTTTGTAACCAAAGATATTTATTAGGGATGGCAAAACTATTCGAATATTGGTATATTCGATTGAATGATTGGTATTCGAATAGCTAAAATGCCATTCGAATATTCGCATTTTTTAATTATTTGTTTCAGTTATTTTTGATCATGTTCAGAAGCACAAGCGACTATTTTCATCGATCTTTTGTGGTAATACTGCAAAAGAGAAGATCGATAATGGCCACCCAGTACTGTAGATGCGAACGGGTTTGGTAAGACGGTCCACTTGTCACGTGTCAAACTGATAACGGAGCCTTTATCAGCGTCAATTGCGGAATTACAGTATACACAATCGCATACTGACACAAAAACTGCAATTTGTCAATTAGGCTGCCAATTAAGGCGCTTGAAAAGACTAGTTAAAAAAATTGAGAGAAGTGAGATCGCAATTTGTATAGCCATAATACCTATGAATTACTCAAACTTCCTAACCAATATGAACATGCATTTGATCAGTAAGTTAGTATTCAATTCAATGTCTTAAGTTAAGAGAGGATTAATTTAAAACTAAGCTAAGAATCACCTTAAGCGATCATCCGCGCATGCGCAACCGCCGAATCCGGTTGAAAAAATAAACAAAGAAAAGCAAACATTGAAAAATATATTACAGTGATATTATTACAAAGACCTTATAAACAAAACCAGTGCATCTTGATAGACGAAGCCACCAGCGATCCCCATTCCAGAAGTAATTCCAGCTGTATTCCTCCCCCCACGTCCAGTTCAAAATGTTGCGTCCGGACCATTTCGTCCGAATTAATACTCTAATTATATTTGAACGTTTTAGGCCGCTATATGGCCGCTATTTGGTTTCTAAAGACCCTATATGAACTACATGTGTTTATCTTTTAGGTCTTAGTAATAGTTTACACCAAATAGCAGTAGTTTATGCCAGTTATAGGCAATATTCACGGTAGTCAGGTTGTTTACAGTTACGGTGCCAAACCCTTAACCCACCAACTCTTTTTAAATGTGTATTTTTTTAGCTACATTTGAAGCTAGTTTCTGTGCTAAATACAAGCTGTATACTACTATTAATTTATATTGTGTCCACGACCTGTTTTTTAGAACTTTATTTTTTCTAGAACCTTTGTCTTTTTTTTTGCAGTATTTTACCCGTTTTATAGTTTTTAATCTTATTGCCAGTCTTCCAATCTTCAAATTTTATTATTTCCCCCATTACTCAAGGATGGTGGGTGGCAAACGTGATTCCCGTACCCAGGGCGGTAATCTGCACTCAGCAGCCTACCAAGGATGACCCTCTTACCTACGAGCCCAAATGGTGGCCACATTAACCTGGTTTGAAGCTGAGAAGCGGATACTAGCACGGTCACAGAAACCCGTTGCAGAGAACCACACCCCCCCCCTCAGAAGTAGACACTGGTACAAGGTCACCCCCCGCTACGGCTACCGAAGGTACCCTAGTTGTTTAATCGTTGACTCCCCGGAGATCTTAGGTAGGCTCCAGTCAACGCCCCCCACCCCTAGTTACCACAACCCGGTCAGCTTTAAGTCCCGAGCACTCTATTTCTCCTATTTCAGAGAATAGGACACCTAGCCCCAAGGTCTGTCTGTCTCGGGGATATGGGGAAATAACCCCGGTGTAAACGAGCTCGGAAAATCTGACCACCGTCTCGGACAGGACTGAGTTCAATGTCACCGGGCACGACTCCACTGTGTCCGTCCATGATAGCATTTATGCTACCATGTCCATCTCCGGTGTCTGTGGCATAGAGGAGGAGCCAGTTGTTAGCGCCCCCACTAAGTTCCCGAGAATGGTTGACACCCAGACCTCACCAATGGCCTCCCCCTACATGAAAACCATAAGATCTAAAGGGGGCCCATTACTCCATGTTAAAGATCCGACACACAAAGATCTCCAGTTACGCCCAATTCACGTCAGTGAATTGGCGGATCTTATGGCGGTGGTGATCGAAGATCATCGACGTCCAACTGGGTATCATGTCAAGCCCTACCTAATTAAAAAGGTGGAAACAGGTTTAAAAAGATAGGTTTGAAAAGGCCCCCTCCCAAAGTCATGGCCACACCTCCTAAACACAAAGAAGAAAGCCATTCAAAGGCAGCCACTCCTCCTCCCGTGCCCCAGCCCAGGGGGCACCTCTGCGCGGGGGAGCCGACGAAGCGTGCGGTTCCCAGCCCCGGCCCAGTCGGCCATTGCACTCAACCGGCCGGCTAAAAACACCAAGGTCGTGCCGGAAACTTCACGCTAGAACCCCACGCTCATCCCGTATCCCCAAATATCATCCATTAAGCGCAGGTTATGAGTCCCACCATGGATAGACAGCTGAATATCATTTCTCATAATATAGGTGGCTTATCTAGCCACAAATTTGTTGAAATCAAACATTTTCTTGACCTAAATAATTGTATTGGCATTCTGGCGATGCAGAAAACAAAATTTGCTGATAAAAAATGTTAAGAACATCCCCGGTTACAGAACAGAATTCAAATACCATACTAATATTGACTCTAATATTGCCGGAGGATTAGCTTTTTCTTATTAAGGACAATATAAACTATTAGCTAATGGGAGTGGATAACCCTTTAAAGGTTGATGGTAGAACGGCCATTGAGGTGCTGGCAATTAAAGTTCACCAAGATATGAACCGTCCACTAATATTGGTCAACATTTACTCAAGAGGGTGTGCACTTGAGTACCTTAATAGCATCAGTCAACAAGTTAGGACCGTTAAAGGACCGTGTGATATTATTTACACAGGGGACTTTAACGCACACCACCCCGCATGGGGCTCCACACATGCCACCACAGAAGGTCAAGCTGTGATTGACTGGTTGGAATTGCAATGCCTTGTTTTGCTTAATGACGGTCGCCAACCAGGTTTCACTCTACCGGGATTACTTCATGTTAATACCTTACCGTAGCCAGCCCCTCCTTGTCCAGTACTTCTGTATGGAAAACTGTCAATTATAACTTGGGGTCTGACCACTTCCCGCAATTGGCCACCCTGTGTGACACTGTTACGCAGGAAGCCGGCACCCACACCTCCAATGAGATCAAATTTTTTCTCAAGGAGGCTGATTGGGACCGGTTTGGGAAGTTGCGATCAGACAAATAACAAACACATTTTAACGAGCCTGGGGATAATAGTACTCCATTAAACATTTCATTCATACTTTCGGAACTTAAAAGAAGCAATTGGCACCATGAAGGACTCCGCCACGGGACCCGACTCAATAAGCTATGCACTGCTTAAACTTATGCCAGACATTGCACTAAACGTGTGGCTAAAATTGTTTAATATGGTGTACAGCGCTGGGACCATACCACAGGAATGGAAGCAGGCCACCGTGATACCATTTCCAAAACCAAATAAGGACCAAAACGATCTAAATTCTTATCGTCAAATAAGTTGAACATCCCATGCAGGCAAATTACTAAAAGTAATGGTTAAAAACATATTATAACACTTATTGGAGTCAAAACATATGTTGAACCCCTTCCAGTCTGGCTTCAGGAAAGGGCGTTCCAGTATAGATCAGCTTGCACGTCTTCAACATGACATTATTTTTGCCAAACAATCGAAGGAAATCAGTATTAGCAATATTTTTAGATTTCACCGCTGCCTTCGATTTAACCTGGAACTTTGGAATACTTACAAAGCTAGCTGATTATAGTATCACGGGAAACTGTTTCCATTATATAAGGGCTTTTCTGGAAGGTCGAAAGATACAGGTCAAGGTGGATGGAGAACTCTCTGCTGAGACCATATCTCAACGAGGCACCCCCAAGGGTCTGTTATCTCCCCCTGTTGTTCTCCATCATCGTAAATGACCTGCCGGATACCGTGAAAATCGGCATGGTCATATCTTAATTTGAAGATGACTCTGCCACATGGTTAACGGGGTCCAAGCTGTCAACCCTGCAAAAAAAGGCGCAAGCATGGCTGGACTCCATTTGGAAATGGGCCACCGAATGGGGGTTTAAAATTTCACAGGCTAAAACTATAGGTGTACTGTTTGGCAACCAAAGGCATCACAGTTTGGACGTATAGTTAGGCGGCACCAAAATTGTTTTCGAAACAGTGGTGAAATTCTTAGGAATGTGGTTAGATAAGAGACTTTCCTTCGCTCACCACTTTAAATATTTGGCAGAAAGGTGCGAGAGGGACCTAAATTTAATGAGAATGCTAAGAGGCACATGTTACGGGTCAGATAAAAACAGCCTCTCTATAAGTCCCTTAAACGTCCAAAAATTGAATTTGGCGCTGAAATCTATAACTGCGCCACACCAAACGCCCTTAGGATCATTGACACCATCCAGAATAAGGCCCTTAGAATAGCCCTGAAAGCCCTGCCCTGTACTCCACTTAGCATGCTTGAGGAGGAGGCAGCAGACCATTCAGTACTGGGCCAGGGCCCAGACCAGGCGCGGCTCAAACCCAGTAAATTATCTTATCGGGGCTGGCACAAACATCAAGTCCAAGATACTGGGCAATAAGCATGTTCAGTACCCATTTGGTGCTTGCACCAAGAACCTGCTGAGGAGTGCCGGCCTCGATAAGGTCTTAGTGGCAGATTTGAGGCCCTCTCTGACGCCCCCCTGGACCCTTCATCCGGTCAGTGTCGACGCTTCATTGTCTAACAAGCTAACGAAAGCTGACCCTCCGTACCTCGTGAGGGCAGAAACTGATTTTTGTATTAACACAAAGTTTGCTGAGCATCTAAAAATTTACACGGACCGCTCAAAAGACCCTTACTCTGGAAAAGTAGCCTCCGCATTTGTTATTCCTTCTGAAAACATCAAAAGAGTACATAGGCTCAGCAACAATTTATCAATCTATTCGGCCGAACTTTTGGCAATTAAGTACTCCTTGTGCTGGATCTTGGTCAATAAACCAGCTAAAACTGCTATTCTCTCCGACTCATTATAATCTCTTGAGTCTTTGAAATTAGGGAATAGCAGATCTATGCCTGATCTGCTACAAGAAATTTTGGCTCTACATTCACATTGCCTAGTCATTAGATGTCACTTTAGCTGGGTGTCCAGCACATGTCGACATTGCCGGTAATAATATGGCGCACAGGGAGGCAAAGGGGGGCCTCAATATACCGGTGGTGGATGTGGGAGTACCACTAGCACCCTCGGAGGTCTATTCACTGGACGGAGCATTTGTACTTGGGGAATGGCACAAGCTGACACTCAGTGCATCTGCGTATGGCCATACATTTGATAGATCCTCCAAGGTTCTCAGGCGCCCATATGTTTATTCCACCAGTATTGTACTGGATAGGTGCATAACACGCCTGAGAATGGGTGCAACAGACTTGCCGGGTAATTTCGGCAAGTATGTTCTGGGACTTGATCGCAACTGCACCCAGTGCGGGAACCCTTCACTGCTGGTCATCTGCTGCTGGAATATCCCCAGTTTGACAGTCCAAGAGCAATTTTAAACAGCATTTTACTGAAAATGCTGTTCCTTTTAACTTAAACACTATTTTGAACGCTTGTGGGCCAAAAAGGGTCTCTATTACAGAGCCCTTGTTACATATCTCTTGGACTGTTAGATCACTGACAAAATTTAACTCTCTATGGGCAGCCTGTTGTGTTACCCCAATTTGTACTTTCTTTGCATATATATTAAAATCTAATTAACATTTTGGCAGTATTTTGCCCTATTTATTCCATCTGCACGTTTACTCAACATGCAATTAGTTAAACTGGGTAAATAACATCATTTTTACCCTAAAATGCCTCTTTTCCCTGAAATTAGGGATAATATACAGTTTACTACTAAATTTGCAGTTAAAGGGAAATAACCCTAAAAGGTTTAATTTACCTGCTTTTACTTAATACAAATATTTTATAGTACAAGGGAGACCACTCCTGCCTTTGTACATTTTGTATGCATGTCACTATTCCATTTTATCCCCTAGACCACCCAAGGGAGTATAGTAAAGCAAACACCCCATGGCCCCTATATAGGACACACAGGCTGCCTATAGTCTACACCCACTGAGTCGAGATGGTTGGGGAGGGGATGCCATCACTCCTATGTATTGCTCCTCTCCTTTAATCCATGCGGTGAAATGCCCCGGCCTTTCCGACCAAAGCCAACCTGGTTTACTTTGGTTACCTTATTTTAAGAACATTTTTTTGCAATAAACACATTAGTGTACTTATACAACTTTCAGAGTTTTAATTAAACCCGGCCTTGAAGAAGTTTTTAAAGTATATGACATGACGGGCCAATTCACTGTTTTAACTTTAATATAATCTGTTTGTGAGCAGAGCAGTTTTAAATATACAAATCTTGTTTCTTAATAGCTACATACATATATTGCGTATTTGACACAATATTTTATTCTTAATTACTAATGTGCCTTGATTATAGTGCACTCAACTAATGTGGACCTTATCCCATAGAACCACTACTATACCCAGACCTGGTTCTTTATTTTATTTCAGTTTATACTGTATTACTTGCGTTGTTACTTTCCAGTCTCCCTTTTATCTCGATGGCATCCCCTCAAAACCCTGGTCCCTACAGCCGCCGTGCCAGCTTGATGCAAAACAGAGAATTATAAATTCTCTACTCATGACATTCATATATGTCTTTACATGCACCATTTCAATAAAACCTACATCATGTAATATTGAAATTTGTTTCTTAGTGTACTGTAGCCTATCTCATAGGCATAAGATTACTTCTATAAGTTCCATATATACTACATGGAACAAAATTTGACAATTCAAAGACATATTCTTTCTGGACATTGTTCAACGCATAGGTATCAGAACCTTATTTTTGTATATAAAACACTATACTTTTATTTTATTAACTACCACTTTGACCCAGTGGTTAATGTTTTTTAAACACACCTTTTAGATAATTAAAATAGCCTTATACCACTATTTAAGGCATTGTTCCAGATACCTATGACTAAAGACTCCAACAAACTATATGAATTTTCAATAGATTCATAGGGTTTAATCTCTTGGTGAAGAACCCTGCATACACTACCCCTATGCAGGCCACTTATTATGTTATGTATTCCTCTAGGCAGCAAACAATCCTTATAAATAATAGAAATACTTTTTAAACAAATCCAAGTAAAAGTGTCTTTTTTTACGAATTTTTGGTGAACCACACACATTTCTATAGTAAATAACACATTATACACGTGCTGTGACCTTCAGAAACATGCTTGTTTCTGATTGGTCAACAGTCACTAATGCCCAATTGAAGTAGGTCAATCCGTGTTTGGTAAATTTGTCGTATTTTTCGACTTTCCCATCGTTTAGCATATTCCTAGTACCTTAAATCATCCTAACTTAATTATTTTTGGTATTAAATTCCAATACAAGGTGTTGAATCACCAAAATATGATATAGTATAATAATTATTAAAACCCAACCTTGGACACTTTTTGTAAAAATTCACCGCGTATGAGGTTTTCAATTCTCAATGACTTTACCACATAAAGTTAACATCCTATCATTCTCCATTTATGTTTTAATATGCTATAGTATGACCCCTGTGGCATATGATATTTAAAAAAATTCGAAGTAAAAAAGTTATCTAATAACTTTTATTTGAACACACAAAATCATTAAAGTTTTGATAAACGTTAACACGATAGCAATACCTTGACTGTGACGTCACGCGCACATCCCCAATTTCGACCATTAAACCGGCTCTAGAGATCCCGGAAGTAAGCAGAGTGATAGGCACGTGTCGTAAGTTGGTCGGGCACTTCAAGCACTCAACCACGATAACTGCAGAGATGAGGAGGCGACAGCAGTCGTTGAATTTGCCAAAGCAAGAGCTTGTGCAGGATGTAGCAACGCGATGGAATGAATAGTACTCACGCTATGCTGTCTAGGCTGAACGAACAACGCCGATTGTTGTCTGACATAATGCTCGATAGTGCTGTAACCCGGAAAGCGGACCAACTCTTAGCCCTGAAGGTCAGTGAGTGGGTTGCCGTTTCGGAACTGAGTGTGGTACTGACTGAGCTGACTGAGACAACGTCCTACATGTCGACCGAAAAGGATGTGTCATGCAGCGAGATTTATCCTATTGTAAGTGGTCTGCTTGGAAACACTCTCCGTGTTAGCGACTCTGATTCAGATGTGGTTAAGAAAGTGAAAGACGTAATTGCAGGAGAATTGCAACGTCGTTTCCGGCCCTCGGAAATCGAGACAGGTAGTTATGTGCCTGTACTTGCTGCTCTTCTAGACCCCCGCTACAAGGATCTGGATTTCCTGTCTTCAGCGCAGCGTCACCGTAAAGTAGACGCATTGGACAGCCGCCTGGATGACATACAGCTACATCTTCATGAAAATGAGCCGACACCTTCAAAGCGACCACGCCTGAATTTCATGGTGTCCAAATCATCAAAGCCACATACTGATGAACTATGCAGGTACCTCCAGGAGCCAGCTGATGAGTGTGCTTGACTTGACTGGTAGAAACAGAACGAAGGCCGCTTTCCGCGTGTCGCTCACGTGGCCCGCTGTCTCCTAGGAATTCTAGCTACGTCAGTGCCATCCAAGAGGATCTTTTCCTGTGCTGGACTTGTAGTAAATAAGTTGCGGAACAGACTTTCCTGTGATCTTGTAGATAAAATTATTTTCCTGAACAAGAACTACGTGAACTTGCCTGAAGACGACAACGGAGTGTGAAGAATGAATGATATATCACCGCAAACTGCTGTATTATAATCTTGATGTTTCACTTTTTATATAGATGCACTTTGTTTTGTGTCATGTATATCATATGATTTATTAATAAAATATGTTGGTTGTTGTTTTTTTTGTGTCATTTATTTTAATATAATATTACTGAACACATGAATATAGCGCGTTCTTTTCAATCGTATATTATAACAAGCCGACAACGACAATAGTATTCGGAAGATAACTGAATAAACAAGAACAATAATCTAAAATCGTCAGCAGCTAGAACAAAAACGTTACCGCAATTCGATGCGAATATTCGAATAAATGGATTTGCGAATATTTTTCGAGTAATTTTATTGCAAGAGCAAACGTCATATTAAATCACATTTCATTTAAGTAACATCTTCATTCCTCTTGAAATTGTATTGCAAATAGCTGATCTATTCTAAGATATGTATTGTGAAATAAAAATATTAGTGAGTTTATTCTCCTGTTACTATTCAGCACTATTTGTAGAATTCGTTGGTGTAGCAAATAGCTATAACAAAAAACTTTAGTCTTGTTATATATTTAAATGGGTTATAACATTTATTGATTAGAGTTGCTACATTTATAAACATGCACTTTTGTAAAATAAAAAACAACCCAACTACGAAAACAAGCAGACAACACCGATGAACTTTTTTTCTTACTGATGAAGGTTGAGTTGTTGCACGTGTATTCCCATCAATAGTATCTTCTGTATAATTTAAAAGTACTATAACACATTGAGAGTTATATTGGAATATTGAAGGAGTTGAGAAAAACAACAACAATATTTAGTTATTTTTTCAATGTTCCTTTTAAGTGAAAGAAAATGCATGTTTACAAATATTTTGTTTGTTTACACTCTGTCTAAACATATTAAAAGCGATATATTAAAATAACAAATATAGATCCATGGTATTGTTCAAATAGTAAATATCCACCACAATACACGAGTACAATATATATAGATGAACATCGCATCGATGACTACACATAAAAGTCAAGAAACATATTCATCACTTGGTGTAATAAATCATATTGATGTTTAATTGCTCGTTTATTTCAGTATTACAATAAAAAATTTATATTTAGAAAATGTTTTATTTAGTGTGTAAATGTTTAACTTGCCATACATAATTATGCATAATAGTCCATATGGGTTAATGTACTATGCATATATGCAATATTTTGAAATTCGGTAGATTGTATGTCAAGAAAATCAAAGAAAAAAAAACAATTAACTATTAAACTAGTGAAATAATACAATGTGCAAAAAATAAAAAGAAGCAACAAAACGGCATAATAATCTGATATTGAATTATCTTCTTGAAAATAACTTATTTTTTTAAATACAATGTTTTATTATCTTCTGTACAATGTAAGTTCTAATAGATTTTATATTAAAATAATTTGTTCACATATGCTCATAGTTTAGATAAATAAACAACAACAACAGAAACAGTATGCATTTTAAATCTAAATGGTAAAACCGCTGGACCTGAACTTGTACATTCCGGATCAAACGCGTGGGATGCTAACGACTAACCACTTTCACCATTGTGTATGTATATATATAAATACAAAAATAAAGTTGATACAATTATAAGTGATTTTTAAGATTGAGTAATGCATATGTTCTTTTCGTTTATTTTATAGCCATATCAATATGAGGGTTTACAAATAAAATCAGAACAAGATTAGACGTATTACCCAATCGATAAAACGATTTGAAAAGCTACACACGTTTTATTATTTTTGAAATATATTTCTGCATTAAGTGTGTTATTCTTTCATTTGTGGAAAATGTAATTACAATTTAAAGAATTGTCAATTTGCAAATCTGCAAAAAGGCCCATTTAAGTCACACCGTTAGTCATTTCCACAAATATAGTAAACAAGAAAACAAAAGATAAAAAATGACGTAACAAAAACAAAAACGCGGGATCAACATGATCAAACGATAACATTTTCTGATCGGTTATCAGCAGTAAGATCTTGGTCATGGTTGTGTTCATATTTCTCAGCAAATCCACCAAGAGTTCCGAGACAATTAAAAATTGGATTGCCTGGTTCAAATGATGGCGTGTACGACCCCCAAACGATTTGGAATTGTGTAATGTTGTTCTCGTTTAGTACTGTCTTGACACTGCGTTCATCATCTGTGATTTGTTGGTGTTCATTATCAGAAGATATCATGTATACAACTAGCATTCCGTGTCTCTTCGAACATCCAAATACTCCTGTTTGTTTTATGATGATATTCATAGCCTTAAACAAAAGAACACTATCATTAAAATATCAGTTAACTATATAATTGACACTTATAGCCGTCGTCACTATATTTCAATTGGCATTCGTTGTTAATGCAACGTTTGTTAATTTCTATAAAATAACATTCGCGAGGTGTGGATTTCCGAAATAAAATTTAGAACCATTCAAATCAGCATTGAAAAGCATCTCATACCTTCTCCATTAAGTCGGAATACTCTACAGGCGGAGGAAACGGAGGCCATTCTGTCTGTGGAACGCCGCTGCGGTGGAACGCGCATTTGATCGCTTCATGAACATCAAGCACTCTCAAATATTCTGCTAAAAGATACAGATTTATAAAAGCAATGTTAAAACTATCGGGTTTTAATTTATATTGTCTTATTGGTTCATAAGGACAAATACATAGACTTATGAATAGAGCTGCAACGATTCTTTACATGCATCAATGAATCGATTGTAAACGACCCGAGTCGATTGTCGATAGTAAATAAACAAATTTTATACGATTCTTTTTTACATATGCATACATTATTTATAATTAAACTGTAAGTTGCAATTATGGTTTATATAGATACATCATGTACATTAATCATGACATCAAAGTTGCTGTTACATTTAACTACATGTGAAAGTGTATCACCTTTTTTTCTATTGTTCTCATTTATATTGATATATAAAGCACACTTCCTAACATTAACCAATGCAATGGCATAAATAATAACACTTACAGACATACTATATCACATGATACGTCATAAGCATGTAAACGGGAAACATTAACAACATCGGTTCCAATCGAAATACTGAACTAAATGATATTTGAAATCGAAATAGAATCCATTGCTAAATCGTTTTAGCTCTACATGTACTATAGCCTTGCCCGATTTGAGTAGAAATAACACTTTTATAAAGAAAATATTTGCCAAATAAATGCTGCTTGATACACTTCGCATAAAACAGCTCAAACGATTATCGGAATTATCTTGGAATTATCAAGGGACATTAATATTTTTATTTACATGGAATATGTAAAATATTTAAAACAAAATTGCTAATACGGTTTTTTATCATACCACTATGCTGATATTGGCCTGACACAAAGGTGCCTGATATATTTTTTGTATATCATGTCATTAGCGTTTATATCAGTCAATGTTTGGAGGTACGTCATATTACTCGAAATCCGCTTCTAAAGTCAACATTTTCAGTAAAAATGAATCAGATTTAACAAAACAAACAATTTGATACCAATAACGTATATGATTTATTATTTGTAATCGTCAAAAATCACAAAACGTTATTTTTTAAATGTTCACATAATCCCGTATTTTGGTAGCGGTATGACGTCATCAATGGAACAATAAATCATTATTACACAGTTATTTCAATACATTTTAAATTCATGAACTAAAAGTTGCTACACAGAATCAGTTTATGTTGAGTCTCAAACATGGTTTGACCAAATATTGAACACGCTATCGTCATTATTGAAACGATCTTCAAAATATAAATTTCAATACACAACTTCAAAGTCATGAAAATGGCGTCTCAAAACAATATGTCGATGCGTGTTCTCCGACGAAATTGACCGTTGCAATCCATTTCAGTTTGCGTTTCCAATATTATATTAACAGACGTGTGTGTAATCTATGTATTCGTAGTGAAAATCAATCATTTATCTTTACGAAATGTTAATAATAAGTTATTATCCAGTCAACTTTTAGAAATCCATAACTACATGCATGACTACATGTACGTGAACGTGTAAAAGCCGGCTCAGTAAAATCAGCGCGGCTCTTAGTTTTTAAATATGTAAAAAATATCAGCTCGTTTGGTGTAATTTTATTAAAAGCGTGGTATGATAAATAGAAAAACATACAGTTTACTGCAAGCCTCGCCGTTATTTTATTCTAAGCCTCAAATGATATATTACGCAACACCAGGCAGTAACCTGTTATTCTGTATATAAACAGTGTATCGGCCATACCTGTGTGCTCTCTCGAAGGATAGCGCTTCAAAAAACGCTCTGAAAAGTTACGCAGGATACGGAAAGCGTAACGTTTCAATAAGCTGTCTGCTGAATCTATAAACTGTTTCTGTGTCTGTGAAGAATAACCGACCAACACGTTACTGGGAATTTCAACGTTAGGTGGATCATTAGTTTGTCCAATAAACAAAATACAATATCCATCATCATCCTTATTATCAACTGCTCTAAAATAATCCAAAAGTGAATCTTGTTCATCCAGTCCTGCTACAATTAATGCTAGTGGTTTGCTCATGTCTATATTTTCCACGACCTTTCCAATGGGTACATGCTCAGAATTGAACGGCGACGGAAACATTGTTGACGGGACCGATTTCGTTGTAAATATATGTACAGGGTTTTCGTTTATGACAGCATCTTTATTTTTCAATAAACCACACTGCATATATGATGTACACAAGCCATCGATCACTCGTATTGTGTCTATTGCCTCGGATGTCATGGTAAATTTGTCTAGTTTGTCTTTTGTCGCACACAATGGGCCGATAGAATCTGCAACATAGTGAAACTACTATTACACATTAAAGCATCTCAACAAAAGAGCTTAGATACTATACCACGAAAAAATAAATATATAAAAGAAAACAAACGGTTGTTCCCAACCGGGTTCGAAACTCAGACATCCGAACCCCGCGGAATAAGGAAAGTAGTCTCGGCAATGCGTTCAAACGTTCGCGGTGGAAGGAGGAAAGTGGTAAAAACTTTAAGAGCAAATTCGAACGGTAAATCACACTACCGTTTAAAACGGGTTAAAAAAGGTGTTTATATAGTTAGCTAGAAGTTTGATTTTACTTTGCTATATTCCAAGAATGTAAGGGTAAATATTTTTATTTTCTAAAAATGCCATACTGATTAGGTAAATGGGTTATTTTGTTCTAGAATAATTTGATATGTAACATGTGTATTATTTATGTTGATGAATTATTTTAGCTGTGATCCCGCCGTGCATACAATTCGTTTTATATAAATAAATATCTTACTATTAATTTATAGAACAATCTGCAAAGAGGATATTAAAAGTATTAATATAGAAGTTTTAATAAGAAGCACGTTCTCCATCAAGTTGCATGCAATAATATAAAAAAATCTTGTTAACAATAATACGAGGTATAATTCTTTTACAAAAAACGCACACACTGGACATAGACACATGCCAGCATACATAGTATGCATCAATGACGTGGTCGGGTTAACACGTTATTGGATTACATTTTCTTACCTATCTATTCAACCTTTAAAAGCATTATGGCAAAAAGAGAATGAATTCAAAAAGCTTAAGTGTATTTTTTGTTTGCCTAAAAAATGTCTGAGGTTGTTATTCTGTGTAGAAATGGCACCGACTGAAGTCTACGTAAAAATGATTTATACGGTAAGGGCGATGGAAAATACTTCAGAATTACTCGCATTTTACAAACATACAGTTTTGTTACTCGGGTGTCAAAATAATATAACCTTTCAAGAAGACGTAGCTACTTAGACTTTTGCAGAATCTTCACGTTCTTAAATATCAAAAAAAAAAAATATGAAGAAAATATTTTTATCTTTTAACCCATATTTCACGCACAATATGATCCATACATGAATGTATAACATAAATGAGCATAATTAATAAGAATACTAGTCGTAATTCAAACAAATTATAACGATTTATATCTTCGGGCATGTAAACCCGAAACTTTCAATCTGTTATTCAAACGTTCAATACACTTAATACATGCAGTTCCAAGTAGGAAAACATGTAGACATCAAAAGCCTTGCTACATTCTGTTGAGACCCCCAATGTCACGGACGCTTCAGAAGTCAGGCACGTGTTCTGGTTAGGCAATGATTTACATATACTGCATAACATGAGCATTTTGCAAAAGGCTTATATTGGTCCTGATAGTTAGCTATTCTAATTTTTATAATTGCACAGTGTGCAAGCGAACATTATATGACCTCGAATTTCACCAGTTATCCGGTAGTTGGTACGGACGTCTATTAAATAAAACAACCGAATCGTCTACCTAGCATGTAAGGGTGTTTCCAATCTTGAATTATAATACTTCATACCTGCGATATACTGCTGATGTTGCCCTCTTTCCAGTGAGGAGCGGGCGATATCTTTTTGACTGAAAATAACCCAAACAACACAATTAGTTTAAAAGTGTGTTTAAATTGTTCACTTTTCTTACTGGTACATTGAAAACTGCATTTGTAGTGACGTTAAATAAACAAATTCGTATACTTGTATCCAAGGCAGTAAGTTGCAAAGCATGTACAAGAAACTTTGAATCTAAATCAATGCAAGCTTAGAACTGATGTTTTTGCATTTTAAGTGATGTTTTCAAGACTGTGACTTTTTTCGTATTTCGAGCTTTGGGTTTAAGAAACGATATTGTCGAACATTGATGTGCCGCCAGGTCTTAACAGTTGAATAAAAGTTATACAAGAACAAATAAACGGACGGAAAAACTAATTTAAAACTAAATCTACATACTCGTTGAGCAATATGTAATAACTCACGTTCTACTGAAGTCCTCTTTTCCATATGTCTTACTTCTTTCTGTAGATGGCATGGGCGTTTTATCGAGACGATGATGGGCCGCACTTCCGACCTGGTGAGACATCTTTATAGCTAAAATGTAATGTTTAGACAACATATAATCTATATAAATCATTTCCATGGAATTCTTTAAATTTCATTACAGGTGATCGTAAATATGGAATTATAAATTCAGTTCCTTTACTGTCAACAACAAGTATGTAAAATGTCGGAAACGAACTTCTTATAACATAAAGTGACAACGAATAATTTATGTAAATAATCTAAGAAAAATAGTGTTTGGCGATTTGTCGATTGGATATTATTGTCATATGTCAATATCCTTGGATGTTAGCAACTATATATTGGTGGCTGGTAATGCAAAAATCATTTGGTACTATTTTGTATTTTCAAAAACAACACCCCCAACGTAGGTGTAAATGTAAATATTCTAATTAAATATGATTCGTCCCAGGGTAATCTAAACGATAATGTGTACATTGTAAATGACATCTGCGTTGAATACTACTTCTACCACTACTAATAGTACAACTGCTTCTACTACTACCACTATTACTACAGCTACTACTACTACTACAACAACTACTACTACCACTACTATTACTACTTCTACTAATAGTACTACCACTTCAACAACTACTAGTACTACTACTACTACTACTACTACGTCGACTACTACTACTAATACTACTACTACTACTACTACTACTGCTACTACTACTACAACTACTACTACTACTACTACTACTATTACTACTACTACTAATACTACTACTTCTTCTACTACTACTACTATTACCACTACTAATACTAATACTACTACTACCAATAATAATAATAATAATAAATATAACAATAATAAAAACAATAATAATAATAA